>SJYT01045173.1:0-25884 GCA_006410635.1 Cephalophus harveyi
GAATGCTTAGTATTTATCTGCAGAGACTCAGTAATAAAAGTCTCTAGGGCACTCTGGACTTGTGAGTAGCCATTTATTTGGTGCCAGGTACTTTGCATACATTTCTTTAATGATTATACTGTAATACAGATATCATTTTCCCATTTTACTAAGAAAAAAACCAAGACTCAGAGAGGTTAGAAAATTATTGAAAACAATAATAATGAGAGTTAGCATTCAGTAAGCACCCTCTAGGTAACAAGCATGGTACAAAATGCTACGTGCTGTGTCTCTACTGTATTTCCTTAAACATTCTTGGTCTCATTTCCTCTTGATAACAACCCAGCAAGGTTGATACTATTATTATACCTATTTCACAGATGGGAGAAAGAGGTTAGAGAGGACAAGTAGCACATAACTGGAAGTTACATAATTGATCAGTGGTAGTCCCAGGCCTGGAACATGGGTCAGATAGACACCAGAGTCCATACTCAACCACTCCACTCAAAAGATCTCCTCTGAAGTTCCAACTCCAACCCAGGTCTGCCTAACTCCAAAGCAGATAGACTTTTCACTACCATGTTTCCTAGCAATAAATACCAATTTTAGGGAGTTACTCATTCAGGTGGTTTGAACAGTGCAACTAATTCCACCCAAACTGTCCTTTAACAGCCCCATTTGACAACACTTCTGTGGAATTTGTCAGACCCATTCCTACACTGTCTCTTGTTGGCTGAGTGAACTTGTAAATGTTCCTCAACCTCTCTGAGCCTCCACTCCTAATTCCTTGAATGGGGAAATAATAGTACCCACCTTGGAATATTGTTGTAGGAACTAGATGAGAAAGTATTGGGAAAATCTTGGAATTTGATAAATGATTATTGTTGTTGTTCAGTCGCCCAGTCATATCTGACTCTTTGCAACCACCATGGACTGCAGCATGCCAGGCCTCTCTGTCCCTCACCATCTCCCAGAGTTCACCCAAGTTCATATTGATTGCATTGGTGATGCCATCCAGCCATCTCATCCTCTGATCCCTTCTTGTCCTCCTGCCCTCAACCTTTCCCAGCATCAGGGACTTTTTCAATGAGTCATCCATTTGCATCAGATGACCATAATACCGGAACTTCAGCTTCAGCATCAGTCCTTTCAGTGAATAGTCAGGGTTGATCTCCCTTACGATTGACTGGTTTGATCTCATTGCAGTCGGGGCACTCTGAGGAGTCTTCTCCAGCACCACAGTTCAAAGGCATCAATTCTTTGGTGTTCTACCTTCTTTATGGTCCAGCTCTCACAACCGTACGTGACCACAGGGAAGACCATAACCTTGACTATATGGACCTAATGTCTCTGCTTTTCCACACACTGTGTAGGTTTGTCATTGCTTTCCTGCCAAGAAGCAAACGCCTTCTGATTTCATGGCTGCAGTCACTGTTGCAGTGATTTTGGAGCCCTAGAAGAGGAAATCTATCACTACTTCTACCTTTTCCCCTTCTATTTGCCATACAGTAATGGGGCCAGATGCCATAATCTTAGTTTTCTTTTAATATTTCGTCTTAAGCTGGCTCTTTCACTCTTCTCCTTCACCCTCATCAAGAGGCTCTTTAGTTCCTCTTTGCCTTCTGCCAGGCTTCCCTAGTGGCTTAGAGGTTAAAGCGTCTGCCTCCAATGCAGGAGACCTGGGTTCGATCCCTGGGTCGGGAAGATCCTCTGGAGAAGGAAATGGCAATCCACTCCAGTGTTCTTGCCTGGAGAATCCCATGGACAGAGAAGCCTAGTAGGTTACAGTCCATGGGGTCACAAAGAGTCGGACACGACTGAGTGACTTCACCTGACTTCACCTTGCCTTCTGCCATTAGAGTGGTATCATCCACATATCTGAGGTTGTTGCTGTTTCTCCCACCTGTCTTCATTCCGGCTTATCCAGCCTGGCATTTCTCGTGATGTGCTCAGCATACAGATTAAACAAACAGGGAGACAGCAGACAGCCCTGTTGTACTCCTTTCTTGTTCTTGAACCCATCAGTTGTTCCATATAGGGTTCTAGCTGTTGCTTCATGACCCACATACAGGTTTCTCAGGAGACAGGTAAGATACTCCCATCTCTCTAAGAGCTTTCCACAATTTGTCATGATCCACACAGTCAAAAGCTTTAGTGCAGTCAATGAAACAGAGATAGATGTTTTTTGGAAATACCCTTAGTTAGTTAGTTAGTTTGGTTGCTCAGTCGTGTCCGACTCTTTGCGACCCTATGAATCGCAGTATGCCAGGCCTCCCTGTCCATCACCAATTCCCAGAGTTCACTCAGACTCGCATCCATCGAGTCAGTGATGCCATCCAGCCATCTCATCCTTTGATCCCCTTGATCTCATCCTCGGTCGTCCCCTTCTTCTCCTGCCCCCAATCCCTCCCAGCATCAAAGTCTTTTCCAATGAGTCAACTCTTTGCATGAGATGGCCAAAGTACCAGAGTTTCAGCTGTAGCATCATTCCTTCCAAAGAAATCCCAGGATTGATCTCCTTCAGAATGGACTAGTTGGATCTCCTTGCAGTCCAAGGAACTCTCAAGAGTCTTCTCCAACACCACAGTTCAAAAGCATCAATTCTTCGGCGCTCAGCCTTCTTCACAGTCCAACTTTCACATCCATACATGACTACTGGAAAAACCATAGCCTTAACTAGATGGACCTTAGTCGGCAAAGAAATGTCTCTGCTTTTGAATATGCTATCTAGGTTGGTCATAACTTTTCTTCCAAGGGGTAAGCGTCTTCTAATTTCATGGCTGCAGTCACCATCTGCAGTGATTTTAGAGCCCCCCAAAATAAAGTCTGATACTGTTTCCACTGTTTCCCCATCTATTTCCCATGGAGTGATGGGACCAGATGCCATGATCTTCGTTTTCTGAATGTTGAGCTTTAAGCCAACTTTTTCACTCTCCTCTTTTAGTTCCTCTTCACTTTTTGCCATGCTTTCTGTATAATCCAGCAAATGTTGGCAATTTGATCTCTAGTTCCTCTTCCCTTTCTAAAACCAGCTTGGACATCTGGAAGTTCTTGGTTCACATAATGCTGAAGCCTAGCATGACCTTATTAGCATGGGAGATGAGTCCAAATGTCCGATGGTTAGCATATTCTTTGGTTACTACCCTTCTTGGGAACTGGGATGAGGACTGACTTTTTTCAGTCCTGTGGCCACTGCTCAGTCTTCCAGATTTGGTGACATAATGAATGCAAAACCTTGATTTCATCCTCCTTTAGGGATTTTAATAATTCTGCTGAAATTTCATCGCATCAACTAGCTTTATTAACAGCAGTGCTTCTTAAAGCCCACATACTTTGCACTCCAATGTCTGGCTCTGGGTGACTAACCACACCATCATAGTAATCTGGTTCATTAAGATCTTTTTTATATAGTTCTTCCATGTTTTCTTCCGATCTCTTCTTGATCTCTTCAGCATCTACTAGGACTCTACCATTTTTATCCTTTATTGTGCCCATCTTTGGGTGGAATGTTCCCTTGATGTTTTCCATTTTCCTGAAGAGCTCTCTAGTCTTTCCCCTTTTGTTGTTTTCTTCTATTATTAAACACTGTTCATTGAAGAAGGCCTTCTTGTCTCTCCTAGCTCTCCTTTGAAACTCTACATTTGATTGGATGTACCTTTCCCTCTCTCCCTTGTTTTTCACTTCTCTTCATTCTTCTGCTATTTGTAAAGCCTCCTCAGATAACCACTTTTCCCTCTTGCTTTTCTTTTTCTTTGGGATGGTTTTGTTCACTGCCTCCTATACAGTATTACAGACCTTTGCCCATAGTTCCTCAGGCACACTGTTGACTAGATCTAGTCCCTGGAATCTATTTGTTACTTCTACAGTGAATCCCCACTCCAGTACTCTTGCCTGGAAAATCCCATGGATGGAGGAGCCTGGTAGGCTGCTGTCCATGGGGTCACTAAGAGTCAGACAATCCATATGCTATGTACTAACACAATGGAATAACTGAGCATTGAACATTGTTTGATTCACAGAACAAGTCACTACATTGTACACAGCCCTACTTCCCACCCCCTATACTAGTTGGCCTCTAGTAGCAGGTTCAAACTTCCAATTCCTCAACTCCTGTCCTCTACAGTATATTAATTGAAGCTCCAACCTCATGTCAAGACTGCTAAAATTATGATTGGCACAAATCTCATTTTATTTTTTTAACCTCATCTCTCTCTAGTTAAGTATAGCTACAACATTAAAGAGAGAACAATCATTTCAGTCCAGTTCAGTCACTCAGTCGTGTCCACGACCCCATGAACCACAGCAAGCCAGGCCTCCCCATCTAACACCAACTCCCAGTGTTTACCCACTCATGTTGGTTGATGATTGAGTTGGTGATGCCAGCTAACCATCTCGTCCTCTGTCGTCCCCTTCTCCTCCTGCCTTCAATCTTTCCCAACATCAGGGTCTTTAAAATGAGTCAGCTCTTCACATCAGCTGGACAAAATATTGGAGTTTCAGCTTCAACATCAGTCCTTCCAAAGAACATTTAGGACTGATTCCTTTCGGATGGACTGGTTGGATCTCCTTGCAGTCCAAGGGACTGTCAAGAGTCTTCTCCAACATCACAATTCAAAAGCATCAATATTGGGAAAATCTTGGAATTTGATAAATGATTATTGTTGTTGTTCAGTCGCCCAGTCATATCTGACTCTTTGCAACCACCATGGACTGCAGCATGCCAGGCCTCTCTGTCCCTCACCATCTCCCAGAGTTCACCCAAGTTCATATTGATTGCATTGGTGATGCCATCCAGCCATCTCATCCTCTGATCCCTTCTTGTCCTCCTGCCCTCAACCTTTCCCAGCATCAGGGACTTTTTCAATGAGTCATCCATTTGCATCAGATGACCATAATACCGGAACTTCAGCTTCAGCATCAGTCCTTTCAGTGAATAGTCAGGGTTGATCTCCCTTACGATTGACTGGTTTGATCTCATTGCAGTCGGGGCACTCTGAGGAGTCTTCTCCAGCACCACAGTTCAAAGGCATCAATTCTTTGGTGTTCTACCTTCTTTATGGTCCAGCTCTCACAACCGTACGTGACCACAGGGAAGACCATAACCTTGACTATATGGACCTAATGTCTCTGCTTTTCCACACACTGTGTAGGTTTGTCATTGCTTTCCTGCCAAGAAGCAAACGCCTTCTGATTTCATGGCTGCAGTCACTGTTGCAGTGATTTTGGAGCCCTAGAAGAGGAAATCTATCACTACTTCTACCTTTTCCCCTTCTATTTGCCATACAGTAATGGGGCCAGATGCCATAATCTTAGTTTTCTTTTAATATTTCGTCTTAAGCTGGCTCTTTCACTCTTCTCCTTCACCCTCATCAAGAGGCTCTTTAGTTCCTCTTTGCCTTCTGCCAGGCTTCCCTAGTGGCTTAGAGGTTAAAGCGTCTGCCTCCAATGCAGGAGACCTGGGTTCGATCCCTGGGTCGGGAAGATCCTCTGGAGAAGGAAATGGCAATCCACTCCAGTGTTCTTGCCTGGAGAATCCCATGGACAGAGAAGCCTAGTAGGTTACAGTCCATGGGGTCACAAAGAGTCGGACACGACTGAGTGACTTCACCTGACTTCACCTTGCCTTCTGCCATTAGAGTGGTATCATCCACATATCTGAGGTTGTTGCTGTTTCTCCCACCTGTCTTCATTCCGGCTTATCCAGCCTGGCATTTCTCGTGATGTGCTCAGCATACAGATTAAACAAACAGGGAGACAGCAGACAGCCCTGTTGTACTCCTTTCTTGTTCTTGAACCCATCAGTTGTTCCATATAGGGTTCTAGCTGTTGCTTCATGACCCACATACAGGTTTCTCAGGAGACAGGTAAGATACTCCCATCTCTCTAAGAGCTTTCCACAATTTGTCATGATCCACACAGTCAAAAGCTTTAGTGCAGTCAATGAAACAGAGATAGATGTTTTTTGGAAATACCCTTAGTTAGTTAGTTAGTTTGGTTGCTCAGTCGTGTCCGACTCTTTGCGACCCTATGAATCGCAGTATGCCAGGCCTCCCTGTCCATCACCAATTCCCAGAGTTCACTCAGACTCGCATCCATCGAGTCAGTGATGCCATCCAGCCATCTCATCCTTTGATCCCCTTGATCTCATCCTCGGTCGTCCCCTTCTTCTCCTGCCCCCAATCCCTCCCAGCATCAAAGTCTTTTCCAATGAGTCAACTCTTTGCATGAGATGGCCAAAGTACCAGAGTTTCAGCTGTAGCATCATTCCTTCCAAAGAAATCCCAGGATTGATCTCCTTCAGAATGGACTAGTTGGATCTCCTTGCAGTCCAAGGAACTCTCAAGAGTCTTCTCCAACACCACAGTTCAAAAGCATCAATTCTTCGGCGCTCAGCCTTCTTCACAGTCCAACTTTCACATCCATACATGACTACTGGAAAAACCATAGCCTTAACTAGATGGACCTTAGTCGGCAAAGAAATGTCTCTGCTTTTGAATATGCTATCTAGGTTGGTCATAACTTTTCTTCCAAGGGGTAAGCGTCTTCTAATTTCATGGCTGCAGTCACCATCTGCAGTGATTTTAGAGCCCCCCAAAATAAAGTCTGATACTGTTTCCACTGTTTCCCCATCTATTTCCCATGGAGTGATGGGACCAGATGCCATGATCTTCGTTTTCTGAATGTTGAGCTTTAAGCCAACTTTTTCACTCTCCTCTTTTAGTTCCTCTTCACTTTTTGCCATGCTTTCTGTATAATCCAGCAAATGTTGGCAATTTGATCTCTAGTTCCTCTTCCCTTTCTAAAACCAGCTTGGACATCTGGAAGTTCTTGGTTCACATAATGCTGAAGCCTAGCATGACCTTATTAGCATGGGAGATGAGTCCAAATGTCCGATGGTTAGCATATTCTTTGGTTACTACCCTTCTTGGGAACTGGGATGAGGACTGACTTTTTTCAGTCCTGTGGCCACTGCTCAGTCTTCCAGATTTGGTGACATAATGAATGCAAAACCTTGATTTCATCCTCCTTTAGGGATTTTAATAATTCTGCTGAAATTTCATCGCATCAACTAGCTTTATTAACAGCAGTGCTTCTTAAAGCCCACATACTTTGCACTCCAATGTCTGGCTCTGGGTGACTAACCACACCATCATAGTAATCTGGTTCATTAAGATCTTTTTTATATAGTTCTTCCATGTTTTCTTCCGATCTCTTCTTGATCTCTTCAGCATCTACTAGGACTCTACCATTTTTATCCTTTATTGTGCCCATCTTTGGGTGGAATGTTCCCTTGATGTTTTCCATTTTCCTGAAGAGCTCTCTAGTCTTTCCCCTTTTGTTGTTTTCTTCTATTATTAAACACTGTTCATTGAAGAAGGCCTTCTTGTCTCTCCTAGCTCTCCTTTGAAACTCTACATTTGATTGGATGTACCTTTCCCTCTCTCCCTTGTTTTTCACTTCTCTTCATTCTTCTGCTATTTGTAAAGCCTCCTCAGATAACCACTTTTCCCTCTTGCTTTTCTTTTTCTTTGGGATGGTTTTGTTCACTGCCTCCTATACAGTATTACAGACCTTTGCCCATAGTTCCTCAGGCACACTGTTGACTAGATCTAGTCCCTGGAATCTATTTGTTACTTCTACAGTGAATCCCCACTCCAGTACTCTTGCCTGGAAAATCCCATGGATGGAGGAGCCTGGTAGGCTGCTGTCCATGGGGTCACTAAGAGTCAGACACAACTGAGCGACTTCACTTTCACTTTTCACTTTCATGCATTGGAAAAAGAAATGGCAACCCACTCCAGTGTTCTTGCCTGGAGAATCCCAGGGACGGCAGAGCCTGGTGGGCTGCCATCTATGGGGTGGCACAGAGTCAGACACGACTGAAGCGACTTAGCAGCAGCAGCAGCACTGTGAATTCATATGGGATTTGATTTAAGTCATACCTGGCTGGTCTAGTGCTTTTCCCATTTTACTCTAGTTTAAGCCTGAATTTTGCTATGAGGAGCTGACGATCTGAGCCACAGTCAGCTCCAGGCTTGTTTTTGCTAACTGTATACAACTTCTGCATCTTTGGCTACAAAGAATGTAATCTGTATATAAGTGATTATAAATAATAGCTACCATTATATTAGTCTACATCATCCATAAAGATAAAATACACTCAAAGGTGGGTTTAGGAACAGAGTGTCACCCATGTTTTTCATCCTAATCTTGCCCTTATCTAACTGAGTGACCTTGGATACATTTTACATAGAGTCTCTTAACCCCAGTTTATTCGTGGATAGGAATAAAGAATGAGATAATTTTTAAATTATCTTCAAACACTAATATTTGATCATTCTATGAATGTATATGAACCTGCTTTGTAGTTTTTATATTACAGTAAAATGTACTGCATTATTGTCACCAGAATACCCTTATTTATAATGGGAAAGGGGGGAATGGAACTGATACTTATTGGCAGACACTAACTCCTAATGTATTTTTCCATTTCTCCCTCACATTCCTTCTAAGGGATTGGTATTTTATTTTTTAAGTAAACATCTGTGGAAAGTATATATTTTATTCATTTAAACACATGTATTTGCACAAGTAGAAAAAACAAATAGAAGATGAAATAAGTTTTTAAATGAGTTTGTTAAAATTTTTTTCTCTTTTTTTATTGAAATAAAGTTGATTTAAAATGTTGTATTGGGTGTATGGCAAACTGATTCAGTTATACATACGTATATATCTTTTTTTTTTCAGATTCTTTTCCTTTATAAGTTTTTACAAAATATTGAGTATAGTTCCCTGTGCTATACAATCGTTCCTTTTTGGTTTTCTATTTTATATATAGTAGTATATATGTGTTAAGGAGTTGGTATTTTAAAGCAAATGTTACTGAAGCATCTGCGATTTGGAGAAATAGCACAACTTGCCTCAGTTTGCACAGTTAGACTCTATGATTGCTGAACTGTATGGTAAGAGTATGTTTGGCTTTGTAAGAAACCATCAGACTATCTTCCAAACTGACTGTATCACTTCACACTCCCATCAGCAATGAATGAGTTCTGTTGTTCCACATCCTCATCAGCGTTTGGTATTGTCAGTGTTCTGGATTTTGGCAGTTATGATAGGTGGGTAGTGGCAACTCAATGTTGTGCTCATTTGCATTCCCCAATGACAAGATGTGGTATATCTTTTCATATGTTTGCTTGCCATCTGTATATATTCTTTGGTGAAGTATCTGCTAAGGTCTTTTCCCCATTTTAATTGGTTTGTTTTCATACTGTTGAGTTTTAATTTTTTGTATATGTTGGATTACAATTCTTTATCAGATGTGTATTTTGACAATATTTTCTCCAACTCTGTGGTTTATCTTCTCATTCTCTGGGTACTATAAATTTTACAATTCTCAAATCCTTTAAAGTTATAGCCCAGGCTTAATACCATCTCCATTCTGTCTGGTAATAGGAAACTGCAAGGACTTTATTGCTAACACTGATGTCTTCCAGCCCCAAATACCAAAAGTGTCAACAAGAAAAATTATCCAAAATTTTGATCCTGTGCCAATATATACCAAGTGTTAATAATCCACATAGATGTCCATGGCCTCTTATCTTACATGTGCTTTTGAAAGAGCCTTGGAAACACCACATGAGCAGACTGCTGACTCACAAAGCACAGAAATCCTACTATAGAGTAACCGCTCACATTATATCAGGGGCTGTATTTGAGCTCTAGCTCTGACACTAACCATTTCTAGAATTATAGATTAGGAGATCCTGAAGATCAAATCTGTTCTTAAATAAGAATTTTTTTTATTATTTCATTCTTTTATCAGGTGACCATTATGTTTATGACACACATGAGTTAAAAAGATATATAAAATTCTCAAGGTAATTATCATCTTATAGACATTATATGGCATGTATGTAAATTTAAATTGCCTTTCCGGTCAGAGAGGCAATAAATCTTGAGAATCATTGTGGTTAATTGTATCCATAAAGTCTTAGATTAGGGAGAGAACTTAAAGTTCATCTCATTTTATCTTCTTCCCAATGCAAGAATCAGAAAAGCCTAGACAGGAATTCTGGCTCCAAATTAACTGGCTTTGTGAGCATAGGCAAGTTATTTGATAGCTTTGGGACTTTGCTTTTCTTCTGTAAAATGAATATCCTAAATTTCTGGTTGGACATGGCTGATGGAACACACATGTTTGTCTCCACTCTCTCTTTAAACTCTCATAAACTGCAGCAAAGAATTTTTTACCCACAAGAAACGAGAGACAGAGAGGGGAAAATGGGCAAAAATGCTTATAAGCAGAAAGAAGCCAATTTCTTTCAGGGAAAGAAGTTGATTCACAACACAAAGAACCTCAGAGAGTTTCAAGATTTGGAGGGGACATGACACTGTGGAGGGCTTTCCACCTGGTGCAGCATAAAAAAATCCTCCTGCCAATGCAGGAGACACAAGAGATGTAGGTTCAACCCCTGGGTCAGGAAGATCCCCTGGAGTAGGATATGGCAACCCACTCCAGTATTCTTGCCTGGTTGAGGGTGGGGAAAGGGGATGGGGGGAGGTGGAGGAAGGAGATAAAATCCTAGGTTCCCTTTCTAGCTGCATGTTGTCAGATCTTCCTTCACAGCAGCCAAAGACTGGATGAGAAATTGAACCAAGGGACTCAGAGACACCAGGAATAGACAAGATAGGCTGTTGCAGTAAAACCAAGGAAATTGAGCAAAACTCTTCTTTTTGGATGGCGACATCCCCATGACGCCTTTGTTAATTGAAACAAATACCTACTCCTCCCCACAAAATATCCACATCCTAATCCTCAGAACCTGTGAATATGTTACATTACATGGTAAAGAGGAATTAAACTACTGGATGGAATTAAGATTGCTAATAATCCAACCTTACAACAGGAAGATTATGCTAGATAATTCAGTGAGCCCAAGAAAATCATGCTGCTGCTGCTAAGTTGCTTCAGTCATGTCCGACTCTGTGCGACCCCATAGACGGCAGCCCACCAGGCTCCCCCGTCCCTGGGATTCTCCAGGCAAGAGCACTGGAGTGGGTTGCCATTTCCTTCTCCAATGCAGGAATGTGAAAAGTGAAAGTGAAGTTGCTCAGTCGTGTCTGACTCTTAGCGACCCCATGGACTGCAGCCTACCAGGCTCCTCCATCCATGGGATTTTCCAGGCAAGAGTACTGGAGTGGGGTGCCACTGAAGCATCCTTAAAAATGAAAGAGGGAGGCAGAGGATCTCAAAGAAAGATGTGACTACAGAAGAAAAGCACAGTGATGCAAGGTTGCTGGCTTTGAAGACAGATGAATGGGGCCATGAGCCAATGAATGTGAGTGGCCTCTAGAAGATGGAAAAAGTAAGGAAGTGGATGCTGCTCTAAGGCATCCAGGAGAAAACAGAGCTGACAGCTCAATGTCAGCCCAGTTTGGCCAGTGTTGGACTTCTCTTCTGAAGATAGTAAGATAGTAAGACTGTTTTTTAAGCCATGAAGTTTGTGGTCATTTGTTACACAAGCAGCAGAAAACTAAATCATCCTCTCAGGAAGCAATAGTATAGCACACACATGTTATTTCAACATACAGAGGGAATTCCTTGGTGGTCCAGTGGTTAGGATTTGGCTCTTTCACCGCTATGGGCCTGGGTTCAATCCCTGGTCAGCAAACTAAGGTCCCACAAGTCATATGGCACAGCCAAAAAGCAAAACAAAAACAAAAACTATCCATACCAACCACCACCCACCAACACACACACAAACTCAACTCAGAATAAATTCCAAAAGAAATAGCTAGAAAAATTAAACATAACTACTTAAGGGGAGAGGGAGTTAGTGGTGGGTTAGCATAGATGAAGGGTCTGAATGTTTTCTTGGCAAGTCTTATTTTTTAAAAAAATGCATGTAACCTTTAAAATGATGTTGTAATATTATGGTAAAAATACTAAAAAAAATATTAAGTTTCTTAGATTTTGACATAGTCAACTTGGTATGCCACAGGTAGTGAAAACCACTTGATATGCCACAGATATGCTCCTTGGAAGAAAAGCTATGACCAACCTAGACAGCTTATAAAAAGCAGAGACATCACTTTGCCAAGAAAGGTCCATGAATCCACGATTTATCCATTAGTCATGCACGGATATGAGAGTTGGACCATGAAGAAAACTGAGAGCCGAAGAATTGATGCTTTTGAACTGTGGTGTTGGAGAAGACTCTTGAGAGCCCCTTGGACTGCAAGATCAATATTTTACCATAATATTAAAACTGAATTAACCAGTAACTATCCAGCCATTCTGTAACAAACAAGATTATTATTTACATTATTCTAATATTATAGTATTTTTCATTTTATTTTAAGCATATCCCATATCATTTAAATATTCAGTGTTGTATGCTTAAAGTGTACACATTTGAATCATATTTGTGAAATCATGAAATATATGATGTTTACTTGAGAGTGATGGTATTTCATTTACAGTTCTATCATTTGACTAATGGGATGTCCTATGTTCTCTTGATTCCTGCCATGTTCAGCCTCTAATGATCATAACTAACATGAGGACTTTGGACTAGGTGTTCTAAAGGTTTTCAACATAAAAGATGGATTTTAGAGCAAGTTTAAACCATATTAAAGTGTTTCTTGTTGTAAACCATAGGAAGTCCAACAATGTATCAGTAACAGACATGAAATTTGCTTTTTTCCTACATTTTTTAATATAAAAATAATCTGCTGTTTGAAAACTTGAAAGAATCCATTCTAGAATGATAAGCTCTCAGTTCAGTTTAGTTCAGTTGCTGAGTCGTATATGACTCTTTGCGACCCCATGAACTGCAGCACACCAGGCTTCACTGTCCATCACCAACTGCCAGAGTCTATCCAAACCCATGTCCACTGGGTTGGTGATGCCATCCAACCATCTCATCCTCTGTCATCCCCTTCTCCTCCTGCCCTCAATCTTTCCCAGCATCAGGGTCTTTTCAAATGGGTCAGCTCTTCGCATCAGGTGGCCAAAGTATTGGAGTTTCAGCTTCAACATCAGTCCTACCAATGAACACCCAGGACTGATCTCCTTTAGGAAGGACTGATTGGATCTCCTTGCAGTCCAAGGGACTCTTGAGAAGACTCTCAAGAGTCTTCTCCAACATCACAGTTCAAAAGCATCAATTCTTCTGCACTCAGCTTTCTCTACGGTCCAACTCTCACATCCATACATGACCCCTGGAAAAACCATAGCCTTGACAAGACGGACCTTTGTGGACAAAGTAATGTCTCTGCTTTTTAATATGCTGTCTAGGTTGGTTATAACTTTTCTTCCAAGGAGTAAGCGTCTTTTAATTTCATGACTACAATCACCATCTACAGTGATTTAGGAGCTCAAAAATATAAAGTCAGCCACTGTTCCCACTGTTTCCCCATTTATTTCCTATGAAGTGATGGGACCGGATGCCATGATCTTCATTTTCTGAATGTTGAGCTTTAAGCCAACTTTTTCCCTTTCCACTTTCACTTTCATCAAGAGGCTCTTTAGTTCCTCTTCACTTTCTACCATAAGGGTGGTGTCATCTGCATATCTGAGGTTATTGATATTTCTCCTGGCAATCTTGATTACAGCTTGTGCTTCTTCCAGCCCAACGTTTCTCATGATGTACTCTGCATAGAAGTTAAATAAGCAGGGTGACAATATACAGCCTTGACGTACTCCTTTTCCTATTTGGAACCAGTCTGTTGTTCCATGTCCAGTTCTAACTGCTGCTTCCTGACCTGCATATAGGTTTCTCAAGAGGCAGGTCAGGTGGTCTTGTATTCCCATCTCTTTCAGAATTTTCCACAGTTTCTTGCGATCCACACAGTCAAAGGCTTTGGCATAGTCAATAAAGCAGAAATAGATGTTTTTCTGGAACTCTTGCTTTTTCGATGATCCAGCAGATGTTGGCAGTTTGATCCCTGGTTCCTCTGCCTTTTCTAAAACCAGCTTGAACATCAGGAAGTTCACAGTTCATGTATTGCTGAAGCCTGGCTTGGAGAATTTTGAGCATTACTTTACTAGCGTGTGAGATGAGTGCAATTGTGCAGTAGTTGGAGCATTCTTTGGCATTGCCTTTCTTTGGGATTGGAATGAAAACTGACTTTTTCCAGTCTGGTGGCCGCTGATGAGTTTTCCAAATTTGCTGGCATATTGAGTGCAGCACTTTCACAGCATCATCTTTCAGGATTTGAAATAGCTCAACTGGAATTCCATCACCTCCACTAGCTTTGTTCGTAGTGATGCTTCCTAAGGCCCACTTGACTTCACATTCCAGAATGTCTTGCTCTAGGTGAGCGTGAGTGATCACACCATCGTGATTATCTTGGTTGTGAAGCTCTTTTTTGTACTGTTCTTCTGTGTATTCAGCTTATTTCTGCAAGGTGATGGCTGGCAAAGAAGAAAGGAGACTCCTGTGTGTTGACAATACAGCTGTGCATTTGCATTTGCTGTTTGTAATATTGTCTGAAATATTTTTAAGAGGCTACTTTCTCATTCATCTATATTATATTCTTGAAAAGTAACTTTTATGAAATAAATGTAAGTGATGACAGTGCTACCTTGATAAATACATCTTATGGTAAAATTAGCATCCTGCCTTCATGTAGCTTTCTGAAACAGTGGCAACTTTGGCAATAGCAATATTCACCTGCCCGCAACATCCATATATGTGTAAGCATCTATCTTAAACACATTTCACAGTGTATTTGTGATGACTTGCTTTACTTGTGTTAAGAAAGCATCTTAGAATGCTGCTAAGGTCACTAGTTTCTGTGTGAAGTCATACTGTGTGGTCAGTTCACTTACTGTAGCCAACTGTAAAGGTATCAACCTGAATTTCAGCTGTGAGATCTTTCAGAAAAGAAATATATTTTTGAGAGAAATTGTATTTCTACTTTAAGTCAAATGAAAAAAATTGATTATTTTAAATATTACCAGTCTGTAGGGAGTTGGAAACAGACAATATTATGCTGTCACTGAAGCAAATTAAAGAGGTTTTTCCTTTAGCTGTATTATAAATATCAGCATTTGTCCTAATATGAGTTTTGAAAAGAAATTTTACAAATTGCAATATTTCCCTTTTGTATAGCTGTGAATGAATGATTTAAGTTAATCTCATTTTTACTCTGATTTCAAACCCTCCTTACATACTTTGATTAAATAATTTATCCAAATGAGAATTGGTCCCTCTAATTCCATCTTTGTATCCCTCGTAAGCACATGTTCCTTTGTTAGGCCAACTCAAACACCTGGTGCTGAATATTTAATTTGAAGAGAACCTCCAGCATCTGGCATTAACTGTCAGTCTCTGCATCTGGCTTAACTGGGATCGTTGCATGTTTATGTTTAGTCTTTCCACAGACATTTTATAAAGAAAAAGAATGTGGGGTAAACTAAGAAAAGAGATAAGGGAAAACAATACTGATGTATCATCGCAAAATTGTTACAGTACCTGGTTAAAAAAAGTAAATGCAAAATTGAATAGATGGCTATAGAAAATATTTTAAAACTCAAAAATATATTTTAGAAGTTAGTGTGATGGATAAGATTTCCTTATTATATAAAGAGTATGGTAGGTTGGGTTAGTTAGCAAATTTAGGTTATCCTCCAAAAGAAATGATTCATTTCTAGGCTGATGTTAAGCAGTGGTGGTTTTTGGAGTTTTCATGTAGCAGATAATATTAAAGATTTGGAGTTGATGAGCAATAGTA
The DNA here is from genome assembly GCA_006410635.1 of Cephalophus harveyi. NCBI lineage: Eukaryota > Metazoa > Chordata > Mammalia > Artiodactyla > Bovidae > Cephalophus > Cephalophus harveyi. The sequence goes on from SJYT01045173.1 coordinate 15,724, forward strand.
AAGCGGGCGGTTTAACTCCTTATCTTACCCACTTATGAAAGAAAGTGTTTGAGCTTCGCAACTAATGAATATTAGGACAACAAAGGTCAATTTTCCTATTATAGAATAAATGAAAAGCCATTATCCACTAGGTCCTGAAGACACTACAGGGAGGCTGTTGGGCAAACATATTGAATTAATCATAATGGAGATGAAAGTGCTTTATCTTATTTGTCCATATTTAAAAATCTTATAGGATACCATTTGCTGTAGAAGTGAGTTGAGAACTATTTATCAACTTAAATAACCATGAAATAGTAAAATTACAAGTATTTATGGCAAAGATTGACACTACCTGTAGTATAATTCTATACATTATTTTTTACCTTTAAATATTATTGAAATATTGCCCTATGTACAATATTTAGTAACTTTTTAAAAAATGGATATGAAATGTCTGTTTTGCTTGATTGTTATAGAGATTAAATGAGTCTTGTCTGTCTTATTAGCCACTCAGTCATGTCCAACTCTTTGCGACCCCATGGACTATAGCCCACCAGGTTCCTCTGTCCATGGAATTCTCCAGGCAAGAATACTGGAGTGGGTAGCTATCCCCTTCTCCAGAGGATCTTCTCGACTGGGATTGAACTGAGGTCTCCTGCATTGCAGGCAGATTCTTTACCATCTGAGCCGCCAGGGAAGCCCTAAGAGTACTGCAAAATTGTTAGTGTGTGACAGTCACTCATTGTTATAAAGATTAAATGAGTAAATTTACATAAATGTATATTAACCACTACACTTTACATACAGGAAGCCTTCAACAGATTATAGCTATTAGTTGCTACCTGTTTGTCAAATTACCAAATAAGTGACTGTCCATATTCAGAGCCAACCTTCCCATTGATGGAGACCTTTATCACTCATTAGGTCATCCATTTCATTGTTGGATAGCTCTAAGGTTTAGAAAGGCCACCTTTAATTTTTTAATATTTACTTATTTTTAATTGATTGGTTGGTTTACAATATTGATTTGATTTCTGTCATACATCAACATGAATTAATCACGTGTACATATGTCCCCTTCCTCTTGAGTCTCCCTCCCACCTCCTGCCTATTCCCAACCCTCTATGTTATTACAGAGCCCCCATTTGAGTTCCCTGTCATACGCCAAACTCCCTTTGGTTATTTACTTGCATATGCTAGTGTATATGCATCCATGCTACTGTCTCCATTTATAAAAGGCTATCTTTATATTGAGTCAAAATCTTCATTCTAACTTCCTGCTCTTGGGATCAGTTTTGTCCATTGACTCAAATAGAACATCTACTCTGCCTTCCATATGGCAGCCCTTTAAACTTTTCTACATAGCTGCATCCTCCTCCTCTAAAACTTCTCCCTGTTGACAGGCATTTGTAGAAAGTTGAACCCAGAAATGACCACAACAGTCCATACTAGTGTGGCCAGGACAGAGCTTCAGATTATAGCTACCTAGAGATTTAGTATTTAATGATTCAGTTCAGTTCGGTCAGTCTCTCAGTTGTGTTCGACTCTTTGCGATCCCATGAATCGCAGCATGCCAGGCCTCCCTGTCCATCACCATCTCGCGGAGTTCACTCAGACTCATGTCCATCGAGTTGGTGATGCCATCCAGCCATCTCATCCTCTGTCGTCCCCTTTTCCTCCTTCCCCAATCCCTCCCAGCATCAGAGTCTTTTCCAGTGAGTCAACTCTTCGCATGAGGTGGCCAAAGTACTGGAGTTTCAGCTTTAGCATCATTCCTTCCAAAGAACACCCAGGGCTGATCTCCTTCAGAATGGACTGGTTGGATCTCCTTTCAGTCCAAGGGACTCTCAAGAGTCTTCTCCAACACCACACTTCAAAAGCATCAATTCTTCGGCGCTCAGGCTTCTTCACAGTCCAACTCTCACATCCATACATGACCACTGGAAAAACCATAGCCTTGACTAGACGGACCTTTGTTGGCAAAGTAATGTCTCTGCTTTTCAATATGCTATCTAGGTTGGTCATAACTTTATCCCACCATTATTCTAGACACTAGAGTTGGAGCTTAAGTTTGTATATTATTACTTACGACACTTTGTATTATAAATAACAGAAACTTAAATAACTTGAGTTAAAAAGTAATTTCTCAGGTTCTGCTCAGTTATAGGTGGTACTAGTGGTAAGAAGTCTGTCTGCCACTTCAGGAGACACAAGAGACAAGGGTTTGATCCCTGGGTCGAGAAGATCCCCTGGAGAAGGAAATGGCAACCCACTTCAGTATCTTTGCCTGGAAAATTCCGTGGACAGAGGAGCTTGGCGGACTACAGTCCATGAGTTTGCAAAGAGTCAGACACATGTGCACATGTGTGCACGCACACACATACACACACACACATTAGGCTATTAGAATAGAATGATGTCAAGAAAGGAGGAATGGAGCTGAGTCACAGGCACAACTGAACAAGGAACCCAAATTTCAACAGAAGTTTCTTTTTTCATCTCTCATGTGAAGTTCTCTCCATGGCAGAGTCCTCTGTTGCCCCAGTGGTGAAAACATGGCTGCCTACAAATCCAGAGCTTTGCCTTTCAGAACCTAGGGTTTCAGGGGGAGACTGGCTTACCATTCTCTATATCAAAATAATCATATTTTTTAAATTACTATGAACTTAGTAATTATTAAATCAGAACTAAGCGATGGTATCTCATTTTTGAGTCACATGTCCACTCCTGGACTCCTTAACGATGGGCAGGGAACCAGGTCTTGTCATGGTACAAGTGGGCATGCAAGTGTTTACTAGAGAATACAATGTTTTAGGTTTCTTTTTTTGACTAGCAGTTAATTAAACTATCTTTTCCATTTATATTTAAATTGATGTATAGTCTCATGTGTCCCATTCTGTATTTGTGATATTGTGAACCTATGACATCATTTGTACTGATTGAACTTCAGCACATCTTTAAAGCCTGAAATTTTTACTGGAATTTCTCATCCAACATATATTACTAATGTATTCCAATTGTCTGTCTGAAGTCTGGATTTCATATATTCAGGAGTAGATAATAAAATGGATAGAGTCACAGAACCTTGTTGCAATCCATTAGAAACATTTTTCAAGGTTGACTCGGGTCCATTAATCAATACCTTTTGTAATTAACCAACCATGATATCTTGGAAATGAGTCTTACCTGAAGCCCACAGATGTAAATGTCAGAGACACTGAGGTTAGGAGATTCATCATCTCCTCCTCCCCCAGGAGGAAGCTGTTTGAGGAGCAGTGTTCCTGCAACACCAAAAAAGAGAAATTCTTTAACAGTGACCTGAAATGCCAATCTTCCCCCTAAAAGCAGAGGTGGTGCCTGAAATATTTTGTAGCATTGTATAGATCATTATCTCAACAAATTGTATTTCTAGTGAAAAGAGAACTCAGAAAGAAATTTCCAAGAAATGCAGTTCTGACAGGAAGGACAAAGGTTCTAAAGCCCCAGATGGAAGGGCTGAGGCAGATGCCTTGGGTAACATGTCCATGTGCTGGCCCTAATCCAAGCCACCTCCACCCTGTGCTCTAAGATACCCCCAGCACCTAAATGCAAAGTCATGCTTGGAAAGCTCAGTTTCCCTGAATATTGTCTCAATAAATTTGGCTGATACCATCTTATTTTCTGGGTACTTTTTAACTGGTGTGTCAAATTGTGTTATTCGTGGAATAAATGAACTATGCCATCTATAAACATTTACCTTTAGCCGAATTTTAAAAAACTTTTTATTTTATATTGGAGTATAGCCAGTTAACAGTATTGTGATAGTTTCAGGTACAGAGCAGATAGCCATACATATACATGTTTCCATTCTCCTCCATCCAGGCTGCCACATAACACTGCTCAGAGTTCCCTGTGCTATACAGTAGGTCCTTGCAGGTTATTCATTTTAAATATAGCAGTGTATACATGTTGAGCTCCAACTCCCTATCTATCCCTTCCCCCACACACACACCTGGATAACTATGAGTTCATTCTCTAAGTCTGTGAGTCCGTTTCTGTTTTTTCTTTTAATAAGTTCATTTGTAACATTTCACCTTGCAGGTTATTCATTTTAAATATAGCAGTGTATACATGTTGAGCTCCAACTCCCTATCTATCCCTTCCCCCCCACACACACCTGGGTAACCATGAGTTCATTCTCTAAGTCTGTGAGTCCGTTTCTGTTTTTTCTTTTAATAAGCTCATTTGTATCATTTCCTTTTAGATACTACACATAAGGAATATCATACAATATTTGTGTTTCTCTGTCTAACTTCACTCAGTATGACAATCTAGGTCTATCCATGTTGCTGCAAATGGCATTATCTTTTTCCTTTTAATGGCTGAGTAATATTCCATTGTATATGTGTGCTACATCTTCCTTATCCAAGCCTCTGTCAATGGACATTTAGGTTGCTTCAAACCAATTTTGATATGAAACCTTTATTCATTTACCCTTTCATTCATGTAACAGATATTAATCAAGCATTTAAAATGTGTCAAGCTCTGGGGATAACTCAGTTCTTACAACAGACACAATCCCTGACTTCAGGGAACTTGAAAATCCTCTTCTTCAATCAAACAAGTTGCTTACTGACCACTGAAACTCCCAGGACTTTCCTGACCACCTCCACCCTCAACCCAGGATTCTTTCCTCTCCATGGGTTTCCTGTTTAAATCCAATCTGCAAAGGTATCCCCCTCCTCCACACAGCTTCCAGATCAATCCAGCCTGCAGTGTTCTCTCTGCTGTGTGAGTTCCTGTAACTGAATTGCTTGTACAGTGAACAGCTATGGGCTACATTTTATGAAAGAAATAAGCTTTAGAGTGGGATAGATCCATGTTCAGATCTTACCCCAGTGAATTACTAGATTGTATAGTCATAGGTTATTTAATAGTTCTAAGCCACATCCATAAAGTGAAGATAATGACAATTTCATAGAGAAATAATTGATTCCAGGTGACCTTTTTTTTTAACCAAGCATCCTGTTCTCTAACCATGGTGACCTTCTTTGCCTCTTATTACAATATTTGGCCTAAAAGGTCTAATCTGTGTCATATAAATACGAGTATCTCTGCTTCCATTTGGTTTCCTTTTGCATAAAATATCTGAAGAAGATATTTGTCACTTTGTTTCTATATGTGTCTTTAGAGCTGAAATGAGTCTCCTATAGGCAACATATAGTTGTCTTACTTTTTATCTATCCATCCTTTCTGTGCCTTTTGATTGGTAAATTTAATCCATTTACATTTAGAGTGATTAATGATGTGTAAGGACTTTCACTTTGGCCACCTGATGTGAAGAGCCAACTCACTGGAAAAGACCCTGATGCTGGGAAAGATTGAGGGCAAGAGGAAAAGGAGGTAACAGAGGATGAGATGATTGGATGGCATCACTGATTCAATGGACATGAGTTTGAGCAAACTCAGGGGGATAATGAACGACAGGGAAGCCTGGCATGCTGCAGTTCATGAGGTTGCAAAGAGTCAGACACAACTTAGCGACTGAGCAACAGCAACAAGGACTTACTGCTGCTGCTGCTGCTGCTAAGTCACTTCAGTCGTGTCCGACTCTGTGCGACCCCAGAGACAGCAGCCCACCAGGCTCCCCCGTCCCTGGGATTCTCCAGGCAAGAACACTGGAGTGGGTTGCCATTCCCTTCTCCAATGCATGAAAGTGAAAAGTGAAAGTTAAGTCTCTCAGTCGTGTCCGACTCTTAGCGACCTCATGGACTGCAGCCAGGCTCCTGCAGAGGACCAGGCTCCTCTGTCCATGGGATTTTCCAGGCAAGAGTACTGCCGTGGTATTGTTTGCCTCCTGTTTGTTAGACATCTCCATTTTTTTTTTTCCCTTCTGGTAAGCTCTGTCACCCTATTTTATGTTTCATGAATCTATTACAGAGTTTTGCTTTGTAGCTATCTTGAAGCTTATATAAAACATCTTACAGATAAAACATTCAGTTTTATACTGATAGCAACTTATCTTTGTTCACCTATAAAGGCTCCACTCATACTCATCCCCTTTCATACCTTTGATGTCACAATTTATCTCTTTTTACGTTGTATATTTATTAACAAATTATAGTGCTATGCTGTGCTTAGCCACTCAGCATGTCTGACTCATTGTGACCCCATGGACTGTAGCCCACCAGGCTCCTCTATCCATGGCATTCTCCAGGCAAGAGTACTGGAGTGAGTTGCCATGCCCTCCTCCAGGGGATCTTCCCAACTAGGGATTGAACCCAGATCTCCCACATTGCAGGCAGATTCTTTACCACTGGAGCCACCAGGGAAGTCCCTGAATACCGCTGTGGATAGCCTATCCCTTTTCCAGGGGATCTTCCTGACCTAGGAATCGAACTGGGGTCTTCTGCATTGCAGGTGATTCTCTACCAGGTGAGCTACCAGGGAAGCCCAACCTCTGAGCCACCAGGGAAGCCCATTGTACCTATAGTTATTTTTAATATTCCTTTCCTTTAATCTTTATACTCTGGTTAAGTGGTTAACACACCATTTCAATATAGAATTACATTTTTTAAATTCTATCTGCTTTTGCCTACACCAGTGTGTGTTGTATCCCTTCATATATTCTCATGTTGCCAGTTACTTTCTTTACATTTCAGCTTGAAGAACTTTTTTTCACTATTTCTTGCAAGGCAGGTCTGGTGGTGGTGTGCTCCCTGTCTTTTGGTTGTTTCTTTTCTAATTTTTTAGAATTTTGTTAGTTTTTTTTTAATCTTTATTTTTCTTTCATAACTGAAGGATAACTTTACTGAAATTATTCTTGCCTGACAAATTCATCTTTCAACACTTCAAACATATCATTCTGCTTTCTACTATCCTGTAGGGTTTCAGCTAAGAGATCTACTGATATCCAAACAGGGCTTCTTTTGTAGGTTACTTTCTTTTATCCCTTTGGCTACTGTTAAGATACTTTAATATAGTTTTTAACAGCTTTACCATAATGTGTCTTGGAGATCTTTTTGCATTGAAATAATAAGGTATTCTATTAGCTTCATGGAATTTTATGTCCAAGTCTTTCCCCAGGTTTGGGAAATTCTCGCTATTATTTCTTTAAATATACTCTGTTTCTTTTCTTCCTCCCTTCTTCTTATAAGCTGCTGCTGCTACTGCTGCTAAGTCGCGTCTGTGCAACCCCATAGACGGCAGCCCACCAGGCTCCCCTGTCCCTGGGATTCTCCAGGCAAGAACACTGGAGTGGGTTACCATTTCCTTCTCCAATACATGAAAGTGAAAAGTGAAAGTGAAGATGCTCAGTCGTGTCCAACTCTTAGCGACCCCATGGACTGTAGCCTACAAGGCACCTCCATCCATGGGATTTCCCAGGCAAGAGTAGTGGAGTGGGGTGCCATTGCCTTCTCTGTCTTATAAGCTAGTTATTCTTATATTTACCTTTCTTATCAAATCCAATAGATTTTGTAGGGTTTCTTCACTTAAAAAAAAATCTTAGAACTCTTTCCTCTTCTAAATGAATTACATATGTCTCTATCCTACAAGTCATTTATCCTTTCTTCCATGCGGTCTGCCCTATTACCAGTGACCTCTATTGTATTATTCATCTCATTCATTGAATTACTCAGATCCAGAATTTCTGTTTGTTTGTTTGTTTTAATTTCACTCTCTTTGGTAAAAAGCTCCTTCTGTTCATTAACTGGAGTAGCCGGGCAGTTACTCATCAGTTTTACTCTCCACCTGCTCCATAGGAAAGGTCACTGCTCCTCTCCTCCTTTGCTGGACACGTCTCTCTGCCACCAAAAGTCCAACCCTTTGCAGGGTCACCCTTGTGAGGGTTGTCACCTTGGCAAGTTCCTCCCTCTCCTCTGCATTCAAACTCATCCCTCTCCCTCTCCAGTGTTATGCGAGGCTCTCCCCCTTAGGCAGGTTGCACTTCTACAAATTCTCTCTCATCCATGGGCATCTGCCTACACATGCAATCTTCAGGTTTCCTTTCTCCCCGTCATGACTAGTGGGGTGGGACAGGCTTGCTGACGCCTTTGAATCCTCAGCTCTTTCCCAGGCTCGGCTCATTTGTTTTTCAGATGCATAGGTGGGCTAGAAACCTGCTGAGTGCCTTGGTGTAATGTACGGAAGCACTTTGTTCAGTCATGGATGTCTAATTAGTTGTTTAAAAAGGAGAAAGAGGGGTAGCTTATGCTTCCATGATGCACATGTCACTCCTAGAGATTCACTCTTTGTTGCATGTAGCAGTGGGTCATTATTATCACTTGTATTTATTGTATAAACATACAAAAATTATACATTCAGCTATTGACAAATACATATCATTTCAGTTCAGAGCTATTTCAAATAGTACAATAAACTTCCTTGTAAGTTTTGGGATGCCCTGTGTTTGTGTTTCTATTGAATGAATACCTAGGAGAGAAATTACTGGCTCATACAAAATATATACTTTCAGCTTTAGAAGAGACTGTCAAACATTTTTCCAAAGTGGTTGTATGAATTTACACTTAAATTGCCAGCAGTGAATGAGAGTTCAGTTCTTCTACTCCCTTGCTAAAATTTGGTAGTGTCTGGCATTGTTTTGGCTATTCCAGTGAGTGTGTGGTGATATTACTTTGCCATTTTAAGTTGTATTTCTTGATGATTGATGAAGTTAAACATGTCTTATATGTTTATTGGCCATTTGGCTATCTTCTTTGACTGTTTAAGTCATTTGTCCTATTTTATATTGAATGTTTAGTTGTTTATATATCCTGCATATGAGTCTTTTTGTATGAATTACCAATATATTCAATGTTGTGTGGCTTGAGTTTTGATTCTCTTCTTTGGCCACCTGATGCAAAGACTCGTTTGAAAAGACCTAATGCTGGGAAAGATTGAGGGCAGGAGGAGAAGGGGATGACAGAGGATAAGATGGTTGGATGGCATCACTGACTCAATGGACATGAGTTTGGGTAGACTCCGGGAGTTGGTGATGGACAGGGAGACCTGGTGTGCTGTGTTCATGGATTCGGACACAACTGAGCGACTGAACTGAACTAAACTGAACTGAATGGTGTCATCTGAGGAAGAAGATCCTAATTTTAATATGTGCTTAGTTGCTCAGCTGTGTTTGACTCTCTGCAGCCCCGTGGACTGTAGCCCACCAGGTTCCTCTGTCCATAGGGATTCTCCAGGCAAGAATACTGGAGTGGGGTGTCATGCCTCCTCCAGGGGATCTTCTCACCAGGATTCAAACTGAGGTCTCCTGGATTGCAGGCAGATTCTTGCCATCTGAGCTACCAGGGAAGTTATATAGTTTAAATTAATTTTATGATTAGAATATTCTTTATCTTATTGAAGAAAACTTTGTCTACTTGAATTAATAAAAATATTGTCCAATTTTTTCTAAAAGCCTTTGCTTAACTTTTGCATATCTAAGTCTATCATCCACCTAGAATTGATTTGTGAAGGGTGACAGTAAAGAGTAACTATTCTTACTTGGGAATCCAAATAGCCTAGCACCATTTGTTAAAAAGAGCAATATTTCTACACTACACCACAGTGCCACCTCTGCCAATATGAAGTAGCCCTGAGATGTGGAACTCTTTTCTATTTTTTTTTTAGTCTATTCTTATGCTAACTTCAATCTGTATTAATTTTAATAGCTTTTTAATTGTTGTGACACCTGGCTGTATAAGTCCTCTGGCTTGTTTCTATTTATTAATAATTACCTTGATAGTTTTTGCCCTCTTCCATTCTTGTATGAATTTTAAAATCAGCTTGTCAATTTCTACACAGATGTATTGGGATTTTAATTAGAATTGTGTTTTAAATCTAAAAATTAATTTAGGAAAAATTTACATTCTAACAGTTTTAAATTCTTCCAGTACATGAAAATGAGGGAAAGTAATTTATCTATTTATTATGCCTTTATCCATTTCTTTTGACAAAGTGTTACAGTTTTCAGTGTAGAGGTCCTGATCATCTATCATCAAATACATTTTTGGACTTAACGGGTTTTATGCTGCTATAAGTGTTATCACTTTAATTTCTTTTCCAAACTTTTTGTTGCTGGTATGTAAAAATGTAATTGATTTCATACATTGACCTTAGATCCAACCACCTGAATAATAAATGTTAATTCTAGATATTTATCTCTAATTTTTAAAAAGATTTTTCTCTATACACAATTATATC
>SJYT01045173.1:26323-57750 GCA_006410635.1 Cephalophus harveyi
AAAGCATTCTGTTTTCTTTCTAATATATACACTTAAGAATATAAATTTTCCTCTAGGAACTGCATAAATTCTCTCAGTTTTTGTTAATCTGAAGATAAAGTTAAAGGATACTTTTGATGATTATAGAATTACAGGTTGGTAGCTATTTTCTTGATCATCATGTAACTATTTTCCAGATGTTTTGATATGCCATATTTTCAGTCATTTAGCTTGATATTTTCTAATTTCTATGTATTTCCTTATTTGATTCATGGATTGATTAGAATTTTATTGCTCAATTTTAAAAGCAGTTGGTACTCTTCTAATTAGCTTTTGTTATGGGTGTTGAGAGAAATTCCACTATGCTTAGAGAGCACATCCTGAATGATTTCAATCCTTTGAAATATATTGCAGGTTGCTTTATGGCACAGCATACAGTAAATTCTAGTAAATGTTTGATATGCATTTGAAAAACACTGTGTATTCTGTCATTGTTGAATGCAGTGTTCTACATTAAATTTTTAGAATATCTCCAGGTTTTTGCTATTATAAGCAATGATACAAATACAGTATGTATCTTACTATACATATAACTTTTTGTTCTTGTTGAATTACTTCCTTCAGGTCATTCTCAGGAGTGGCATTATGAGGTCAAAGGGTTGGCAATATCTGTATGGCTCTTCCTGTTTATACATTGCTAGTTACTAAAAGTATTATATCTAATTATAATGCCAGTTATCATGCATGAATTCACAAAATTCCCCATAGTGTTGGGTGTTGTAATTGTTTTGTTAATAAAGTAGATACTAAATTGTAACTCAAAGTTACAATAATTTTCATATCTTTGATAACTAGACAAGATAAATACTTTTCTAGGTGTTTACTTACTACTTCAATTTCCTCTCATATAAATTGCCTATTCATCTGTTTTACAACCTACTGGGATCTTGATACTTTTAGAATAAATTTGAATGGGTAATTTTATAATGTCAGCAATTCACCCTTGGCTCATATTTGTTGCAAATGTTTTCCTAATTTATTATCTTTTAGTTTTAGCTTTGCTGTTTTTCACCATACACTTATGTTCAGTTTATGTAGATTTGAATCTGTTCCTTTGCTTGTGACTACTCTTCTCACTTGGAAACTGTGACAGCGTTTGATTCTTTCCTAGCTGAGTATTTCTTTTTTTCTTATAACATTTTTGTTAATATACAGTATACAGCAGCACTGTCTAATAGAAATTTAATGCAAGCCACATATGTGATTTAAAATGTTCTATTAGCCACAGAAAGTAAAAATAAACAGGTATAATTAATTTTAATCATATAATTTATTTGACTCCGTATCCAAAATACAGGCAAATTTTACTTTGCATGGTTCTGGCATCAATTAATTTCAGTTATCGCCATTTAGTTTAATAAAAGTAGTCTTCCGATAACATGGTCTGAATCTCTGTTACTCTGATATAATAACTGTGAGTAGTTGCATAAAGTACAAACTTCACTACTAGACTTTCAGTCCACAAACAACTGCCTGAACAACAAGTGAGCGTCATTATCAGTGACCACTCAAAATATATTTTTCTTTCAAAGTCTGTTTGTAATTGTTCACGGCACACCTGTTATTCAATTCATGCATAGATGGTGAAGCATGTAGTTGTGTTGCCTTCTTGTAGCTCAGTGTTAAGCCCACATAACACTTTATAAAAATGGATAATCATTTAGGGAGTTCCTGATAAAGTGAGAGATCAGCAAAGAAATTTTCAAAAGATACTGTTGGAAGTGAAAGCAGATGTGATAATGAACAATTGCGGGGACTCTGACAATTCTACTGTTCAAAAGACTAGATGAATAGCCTCAGAAACTTAGTGAAGGTAAACTTATTGACAGAAATGAGGAACGTGGTTGTGACAAAAAGGAAAATTTTGTCTGGTTGATCTGTCTATTGGTGTAAGTGGGTGTTAAAGTCTCCAACTATTACTGTGTTACTATTGATTTCTTCTTTTTGCTAACTCACAGTTGTTAGCATTTGCCTTATATACTGGGGTGCTCCTACATTTGGTACATATATATTTACAGTTGTTATATCTTCTAAAATTGATTCTTTGATCATTATATGGTGTCCTTCCTTATCTCTTGCGACAATCTTTATTTTAAAGTCTGTTTTGTCTGACATGTGTATTGCTACTCTCACTTTCTTTTGGATTTCATTTGCATGAAATATCTTTCTTCATCCTCTTACTTTTAGTCTGTAGTCTAAAGTGAATCTTTTTATAGACAGCATATATATGAGTCATGGTTTTGTATTCATTCAGCCAGTTCATGTCTTTTGAATGGAGCATTTAATCTGTTTACATTTAAGGTAGTTATCAATTTATATGTTCTTATTGCTATTTTCTTAATTGTTTTGGACTTGTTTTTGTAGGTCTTTTCTCTTCCCTTCCTCCATAGTTCTTTTGTGATTTGATGACTATTATTGTGTTTGGATTGCTTTTTTTGTGTGTGTGTATGTGTCTATTATAGTTTTTTGGTTTGCAGTTTTCATGTGGTTTTGATATAGCAGTCTATTTATATACAAGGTTGTTTTAAGTTGCTTGTCTCTTTAATTTCACCTTCCACTTCCTGCATTTGTATTTTCCTCTTCTTGTGTTTGCTGGTTTTGATTTCATATTTGTGTGTGGATGCTTTCCTACTTTTACTGTATGTTTTCTTTTATTGGTGAGCCTTCCCGTTTATGATTTTCTTGTTTCTAGTTGTGGTCTCTTTTTTTTTTCCTTCTGCCTGGAGAAATTCCTTAATGTTTGTTATAAAGCTAGATTGGTGGTGCTGAATTCTCTATGTTTGCTTAACTGTAAAGCTTTTGATTTCTCCATCGAATCTGAATGAGAGCCTTGCTGGGTGGGGTATTCTTGGTTGTAGATATTTCCCTGTTATCACTTTAAATATTATCATGCCACTCCCTTCGGGCCTGCAGAGTTTCTGCTGAAAAATCAGCTGATAACCTTTTAGGAGTTCCCTTGTATATTATTTGTTGATTTTCCCTTGTTGGTTTTAATATTTTTGTATTTAACTTTTGTCAGTTTTATTAATATGTGTCTCGATGTGTTCCTCCTTGGAGTAATCCTATATGGGACTCTCACTGAATATTTCAAGTGGACTTGAGTGAATGTTTCCTTTCTCGTGCTAAAAATACACAATGTGCGTGCGAACATGGCGCTGCGGGCGGTGCGGAGGGTGCGGGCCGCGGTCGGCAGCCTGCGCGCCATCTCGGCACCCAGCGCGCCCTACTCCCCGCGGCTTTGGGGACTGCGAGCGGGTGCCGTTCGGGCGCTGCGCACCGGCCCTGCTCTGCTGTCGGTGCGGAAATTCACAGAAAAACACAAATGGGTAACAACAGAAAATGGTGTTGGAACAGTGGGAATCAGCAATTTTGCACAGGAAGCTTTGGGAGATGTTGTTTACTGTAGTCTGCCTGAAGTTGGGACAAAGTTGAACAAACAAGAGGAGTTTGGTGCTTTGGAAAGTGTGAAAGCTGCTAGTGAACTCTATTCTCCTCTATCAGGAGAAGTAACTGAAATTAATAAAGCTCTAGCAGAAAATCCAGGACTTGTCAACAAGTCTTGTTATGAAGATGGTTGGCTGATCAAGATGACATTCAGTAACCCTTCAGAACTAGATGAACTAATGAGTGAAGAAGCATATGAGAAATACATAAAATCTATTGAGGAGTGAAAATGGAACCCCTAAATAAACTACTTTGAAACAACTTAATCTAGCATAGTTGTCTTAAATTAGTGGTGGATAGATATTTAAAAAGCAACTTTTAGCAAAAGAAACTACTTGTAACAATGTTTCCTGAAGACTTTCTAATGACTTCAGATAAACACTGTGCATCTTTTCCACAGCATCCTGTGATTTTTAGGCTAGGCTCCAGTTATAATATTCAGAATTCCTGAAATTATCTCTGGTAATACTAATTATAAAAATTATGTAATTCAAGGATAACATGGTTATCTTAAACCTTATATGACACTGTAACTTGCTTACAGCTATCCTTGGATTTGGGTCAAAATTATCTTCCCACTAGAAATAACTGCCAGTGGAGAAAAGTTTGTTAGTTGTATAGTGTCCAATGAAGACTATTACTATTTTAATTTTGCCATATACTGTGTTTGCTGGTGCTATTTTTATACAGTGAAGTAACAGCCTTGCAGGAGAATAAACAATAATAAAATATTCAACTTCTTAAAAAAATAAAAAAAACAAATAAAAATACAGAATGCTTCATGAACTTGTGTGTCATCCCTGCACAGGGACCATGCTGATCTTCTCTGCATCATTCCAATTTTAGTATATGTGCTGCCAAAGTGAGCACTAAAGGTCACGTAATAATCATAACTTCCCTCCATTGATTATTGCAATCATTTTGGCTTACTAAGTGTAGTTTTGGCTTACTAAGTCACTTTTGTGGTTTTGCACTGTCTGTAAAGCAAGGACTGCCTATATTATCATTTCAATAATCAATGTAAAAGTTTGGGATATATTGCATTCTTTTTTTCATACTAAGTCTTCAAAACACGATATGTATCTCCCGCTTACAAAACTGCTCAGATTAGATTAGCTACATTTCAAGTGCTCAGTAGCCACATAGACTAGTGACTACAGCATATGTGTGTGCATGTGTGGACTTAGTTGCTCAGTCATGTCTGACTCTTTGCAACCCTTTGAGTTGTAGCCCACCAGGCTCTTTTGTCCATGGGATTTTGCAGGCAAGAATACTGGAGTGGGTTGCCATTTCCTCCTCCAGGGGATCTTTCCAACACAGTGACCGAAACCCGCATCTCCTGTGTCTCCTGCATTGCAGGCAGATTCTTTACCTACTGAGCCATCGGGACTATAGCCTCCAATAGCACAAATCTACTCTAGTCTTTTTAAGCCAGAGTTTGGTGTTGATGGGAATATGAGTACCTGATTAGAAACTTTCTGTCCAAATAAATCAAAGCTTAAGGTGGGGAACAATATGGAAATACACTTCTCCTTTGGTGGTAACAAAGATACTAATGTTACTTCAGCTCCCTTTGGAGA
This sequence comes from Cephalophus harveyi, assembly GCA_006410635.1. NCBI lineage: Eukaryota > Metazoa > Chordata > Mammalia > Artiodactyla > Bovidae > Cephalophus > Cephalophus harveyi. The sequence continues at coordinate 31,387 of SJYT01045173.1, forward strand.
AAATAGGCCTTGAATTATTCTCCAAAACTTACTGAAATAGTCAGCCTTGTCGGAACAATAAGGGAAAGGAAGAAATAACTAGTCTTCCAGGGAAAATAGTGGCTCCTTCGTGCCCCATGTGAGCTGAAGTAGTTTGGCTCATCTTAGCTCTGGGGTGATTTGTGAGAGCTTTTGGCTTAACACATTATCTCTGAAATATCATCAAGAGTCAGAGAATCCCTGAACAGTGGGCAATAATCTGCTTGGAGTTTTGAAAATATTTTGCAAGTTAGTGGAGTCAGCAAAGTATTTATTTGATTTCCTCCTCAGCCTCACATTCTGAGAATCCTCAGTAGCCTAATAGTAATGGTAGCAACACCTGCTTGGCTGTCGATTTGCAGTCATCTTTCCTCCTAACACTCCCCAAATGACTACCCTGCCTATTGTTCTAATATCTCTAGATTTTTCTTGGGTGAACAAGATTATAACATCAATTTCCTGTTCTTATCCCACCTCTACCTGAAAGTTGGCCCATAGATATTTGTAAGCAGTTAACATCTGAAGTTAGATGAGGAGGGTGTGTGTGTGTATATGTATGCATGCTTTCAGGCTACTATACTTTCTAATGGATTTCTCATTTATTAGGAAATGATAAAAGCACAGTCTTTGAAGCAAAATGGATAAAAGCACATCCTGTTCTTATCCCACCTCTACCTGAAAGTTGGCCCATAGGTATTTGTAAGCAGTTAACATCTGAAGTTAGATGAGGAGGGTGTGTGTGTGTATGTGTATGCATGCTTTCAGGCTACTATACTTTCTAATGGATTTCTCATTTATTAGGAAAAGAATACAGCAAAATGGATAAAAGCACAGTCTTTGAAGGTAGACCAAAGTGAGCTCACTTTTCAGTGCTATCACTTCCTATCTATGTAATCTTAATATATGTTACTTAATATTTTTGTGCCTCAGTTTTCTCATCTATAAAGCGGGAATTATAGTGCCACTGACTTCCTATAGTTGATACAAGAATTAAATTAGATCAAGCATGTGAAGTCTTAGTCAATGGCTGTCAAATTCTAAATGCCAAAATAGTAACCAATCTTCATTGTTGATATTAGTATTATCACTATTTTACTATTATTATTACCACTGTTACAACTTTCACTTTAAAGATGAAAAACAAAATGGAAATAATAAAAAGAATCCAACTTCACAAACTGCGTTAAGAGTAAAGATTTCCTCAGGCAAAGGGCATCTTGGCAAAACAATGGTATACTACTCCAACAGTCTGCAAAACGTCTCAAAAATCCCCTTTAACACCATATCTTCTGACAGTCTCCTTCAGGACAAACCCCTCTGCTTTTCCTCAAAGCTCCAGCGTATACTTGCATCTTCCTCACTCCTCTGCTTTCCTCACTTTGACTGCAGCTTCTCACCTCTAATTATGTTTATTACTCTTGGGCTCACTGATACATTTATATGGTACAAAACTGTAAAGGCACAAAAGGCAGCCATAATGTATTTCTCCCCTCTTTATTCCCTATAATCCAGATTCACGGAAGCAACCACCAAGGATATTCTATTAATAGACAGAAAATACACTCAACACAGTTTCTTTTTAAAAACACTACACTCTGCCTTTTCAATTCATAAAACTTGGGGATTGTACCCTACTAGTACCTCAGAGATTACCTCATCCTCTGTAACAGCTACGTTTTTTCCGTTGGATGGAACGAATGTAATTTATCTAATTCTCTATAGAAAGACATTCAAATTGTTTCAATGTTTTATTATCATAAATAACGCAGCAGTAAGTAACTAATTACATACATAATTTTACTCTGTAAGATAAATTCCTAGAAATTTAATCATTGGCTCAAAGGTACATTTTTGGCACATTTTAGATCTACATTTTTGTAAATTCAGCCAAATTATCCTCCGTGAAGGTTTTGCTAATTTATCCTCTTGTTAGCAATGTTAGAGAGTGTCAGTTACCCACACACTCAGCCCACATAGCTTGTTTTAAACTGCATGACATTTTCCATGCTTTTTCTTAGGCAGAGTAATCTTAACTTACTCAGTACTACATCTCCAGCCATTTATTCTTATGGGAAAATGTTTTCCCTCAGTGCAATATTTGCAATCTACCTATGGCATCCATACTGTCTTCTATCTATAGTCTTGAACCACCAACCCTCTTTTTTCTCCTCTGTGCTTGTAAGTGTCTCCTCTACATTACCCCTGGGATGTGTATTATCTGGGTCAGTCTGTTTAGTGCTGGGAAACCTCTAAGTGGCCTGGGAGCAAATAGCTTAGGTTGGAGTGGGACTCCCATCTATCTATAGTCTTGAACCACCAACCCTCTTTTTTCTCCTCTGTGCTTGTAAGTGTCTCCTCCACATTACCCCTGGGATGTGTATTATCTGGGTCAGTCTGTTTAGTGCTGGGAAACCTCTAAGTGGCCTGGGAGCAAATAGCTTAGGTTGGAGTGGGACTCCCATCTCCCACCTAGAGTCTGAAGCACCTGTCAAGGGAGATAGACATCCTTCTCCAAAACCATCTCCTTGGCAATTTAGCCAAATATCATTGACTAGAGTCATATGTCTACATGGGAAGACCATACATCCCTGAAAAACAAAAGAACAATTGTATGTGTCAACATGGTTGGATCTCAGAGACACATGCCAAGCATAAAAGCAAGTCACAGAAAACATATGCAGCATAATACCATGTCTACTAACTTCTATGAGCAAGCCAAATGATTCAATGTTTATTAACATACACATGTATGGTAAAACCATGCAAATTGTAAGAGAATAATAAAGAGAAACTCAGGACTGTGGTATCATGAGAGCATAGGGATGAGGCAAGATGATCTAATTAAGAAGGGACACATAGGAGGCTCAGAGTTGTGGGGATATTCTCCTGTTTAAGTTATATGGGGGGCTCCTGGGTGTTCATTTTATCCCTCTTAATGACTTCTATCAGAGAAGGCAATGGCACCCCACTCCAGTACTCTTGCCTGGAAAATCCCATGGATGGAGAAGCCTGGTGGGCTGCAGTCCATGGGGTCGCAAAGAGTCGGACATGACTGAGTGACTTCACTTTCATTTTTCACTTTCATGCATTGGAGAAGGAAATGGCAACCCACTCCAGTTCTTGCCTGGAGAATCCCAGGGACGGCAGCTACTCATTCTTTAGTTCAGTTTACTTCAGTTCAGATGCTCAGTTGTGTCCAACTCTTTGTGACCCCATGAATCACAGCACGCCAGGCCACCTTGTCCATCACCAACTCCCGGAGTTCACTCAAACTCATGTCCAGCAAGTCGGTGATGCCATCCAGCCATCTCATCCTCAGTCGTCCCCTTCTCCTCCTGCCCCCAATCCCTCCCAGCATCAGAGTCTTTTCCAGTGAGTCAACTCTTCGCATGAGGTGGACAAAGTATTGGAGTTTCAGCTTCAGCATCGGTCCTTCCAATGAACACCCAGGACTGATTTCCTTTAGAATGGACTGGTTGGATCTCCCTGCAATCCAAGGGACTCTCAAGAGTTTTCTTCAACATCACAGTTCAAAAGCATCAATTCTTCGGTACTCAGCCTTCTTTACAGTCCAACTCTCACATCCATACATGACCACAGGAAAAACCATAGCCTTGACTAGACAGAACTTTGTGGACAAAGTAATGTCTCTACTTCTGAATATGCTATCTAGGTTAGTCATAACTTTCCTTCCAAGGAGTAAGCATCTTTTAATTTCATGGCTGCAATCACCATCTGCAGTGATTTTGGAGCCCAAAAAAATGAAGTCTGACACTGTTTCCACTGTTTCCCTATCTATTTCCCATGAAGTGAAGGGACCAGATGCCGTGATCTTCGTTTTCTGAATGTTGAGCTTTAAACCAACTTTTTCACTCTCCTCTTTCACTTTCATCATGAGGCTCTTTAGTTCCTCTGCACTTTCTGCCATAAGGGTGATGTCATCTGCATACCTGAGGTTATTGATATTTCTCCCAGCAATCTTGATTCCAACTTGTGCTTCTTCCAGCCCAGCGTTTCTCATGATGTACTCTGCATATAAGCTAAATAAGCAAGGTGATAATATACAGTCTTGACGTACTCCTTTTCCTATTTGGAACCAGTCTGTTGTTCCATGTCCAGTTCTAACTGTTGCTTCCTGACCTGCATACAGATTTCTCAAGAGGCAGGTCATGTGGTCTGGTAGTCCCATCTCTTTCAGAATTTTCCACAGTTTCTTGTGATCCACACAATCAAAGGCTTTGGCATAGACAATAAAGCAGAAATAGATGTCTTTCTGGAACTCTCTTGCTTTTTCCATGATCCAGCGGATGTTGGTAATTTTCTGTTTCCTCTGCCTTTTCTAAAACTAGCTTGAACCTCTGGAAGTTCACGATTCATGTATTGCTGTAGCCTGGCTTGCAGAATTTTGAGCATTGCTAGTGTATGAGATGAGTGCAATTGTGCAGTAGTTTGAGTATTCTTTGGCATTGCCTTTCTTTGGGATTGGAATGAAAACTGACCTTTTCCAGTCCTATGGCCACTGCTGAGTTTTCCAAATTTGCTGGCATATTGAGTGCAGCACTTTCACAGCATCATCTTTCAGGATTTGAAACAGCTCTACTGGAATTCCATCACCTCCACTAGCTTTGTTCGTAGTGATGCTTTCTAAGGCCCACTTGACTTCACATTCCAGGATGTCTGGCTCTAGGTGAGTGATCACACCATCATGATTATCTTGGTCATGAAGATCTTTTTTGTACAGTTCTTCTGTGTGTTCTTGCCACCTCTTCTTAATATCTTCTGCTTCTGTTAGGTCCAGACCATTTCTGTCCTTTATCGAGCCCATCCTTGCATGAAATGTTCCCTTGGTATCTCTAATTTTCTTGAAGAGATCTCTAGTCTTTCCCATTCTGTTGTTTTCCTCTATTTCTTTGCATTGATCGCTGAAGAAGGCTTTCTTATCTCTTCTTGCTATTCTTTGGAACTCTGCATTCAGGTGCTTATATCTTTCCTTTTCTCCTTTGCTTTTCGCCTCTCTTCTTTTCACAGCTATTTGTAAGGCCTCCCCAGACAGCCATTTTGCTTTTTTGCATTTCTTTTCCATGGGGATGGTCTTGATCCCTGTCTCCCGTACAATGTCACGAACCTCATTCCATAGTTCTTCAGGCACTCTATCTATCAGATCTAGGCCCTTAAATCTATTCCTCACTTCCACTGTATAATCATAAGGGATTTGATTTAGGTCATACCTGAATGGTCTAGTGGTTTTCCCTACTTTCTTCAATTTGAGTCTGAATTTGGCAATAAGGAGTTCATGATCTGAGCCACAGTCAGCTCCCGGCCTTGTTTTTGTTGACTGTATAGAGCTTCTCCATCTTTGGCTGCATAGAATATAATCAATCTGATTTCGGTGTTGACCATCTGGTGATGTCCACGTGTAGAGTCTTCTCTTGTGTTGTTGGAAGAGGGTGTTTGCTATGACCAGTGCATTTTCTTGGCAAAACTCTATTAGTCTTTGCCCTGCTTCATTCCGCATTCCAAGGCCAAATTTGCCTGTTACTCCAGGTGTTTCTTGACTTCCTACTTTAGCATTCCAGTCCCCTATAATGAAAAGGACATCTTTTTTGGGTGTTAGTTCTAACAGATCGTGTAGGTCTTCATAAAACCGTTCCACTTCAGCTTCTTCAGCATTACTGGTTGGGGCATAGACTTGGATAACTGTGATATTGAATGGTTTTCCTTGGAGACGAACAGAGATCATTCTGTCATTTTTGAGATTGCATCCAAGTACTGCATTTCGGACTCTTTTGTTGACCATGATGGCTACTCCATTTCTTCTGAGGGATTCCTGCCCGCAGTAGTAGATATAATGGTCATCTGAGTTAAATTCACCCATTCCAGTCCATTTTAGTTCGCTGATTCCTAGAATGTCGACGTTCACCCTTGTCATCTCTTGTTTGACCACTTCCAATTTGCCTTGATTCATGGACCTGACATTCCAGGTTCCTATGCAGTATTGCTCTTTACAGCATCGGATCTTGCTTCTATCACCAGTCACATGCACAACTGGGTATTGTTTTCGCTTTGGCTCCATCCCTTCATTCTTTCTGGACTTATTGCTCCACTGATCTCCAGTAGCATATTGGGCACCTACTGACCTGGGGAGTTTCTCTTTCAGTATCATATCATTTTGCCTTTTCATACTGTTCACAGGGTTCTCAAGGCAAGAATACTTAAGTGGTTTGCCATTCCCTTCTCCAGTGGACCACATTCTGTCAGACCTCTCCATCATGACCCCCCCAGTCTTGGGTGGCCCCACGCTGCATGGCTTAGTTTCATTACGTTAAGACAAGACTGTGGTCCGTGTGATCAGAATGACTAGTTTTCTGTGATTATGGTTTTAGTGTGTCTACCCTCTGATGCTCTCTCGCAACACCTACCGTCTTACTTGGGTTTCTCTTACCTTGGACGTGGGATATCTATTCACGGCTGCCCCAGCAAAGTGCAGCCGCTGCTCCTTACCTTGGATGAGAGGTATCTCCTCACGGCCGCCGCTCCTGACCTTGAACGTGGAGTAGCTCCTCTCCGCCATCCTGTGCCCGTGCAGCTGCTGCTCCTTGGACATGGGGTGGCTCCCCTCAGCCGCTGCCCCTGACTTCAGGCGAGGGGTGGCCACGCTTCTGCGCAGTCCGTTGCAGCCAGCGCGCTTTACTCATTCTTTAGAGAAGTATAAAGTATAAACTGGAGAAGGCAATGGTACCCCACTCCAGTACTCTCGCCTGGAAAATCCTATGGATGGAGAAGCCTGGTAGGCTGCAATCCAAGGGGTCGCTAAGAGTTGGGTACGACTGAGCAACTTCACTTTCACTTTTCACTTTTCACTTTCATGCATTGGAGAAGGAAATGGCAACCCACTCCAGTGTTCTTGCCTGGAGAATCCCAGGGATGGGGGAGCCTGGTGGGCTGCCATCTATGGGGTCGCACAGAGTCGGACACAACTGAAGCGACTTAGCAGCAGCAGCAGCAGCAAAATATGAACTGAAGTATAACCTGAAAAGAAAGTTTGATCATGGTATGTTAAGTAAGGGAAAAGAGATAACAAAATAATGTGTACATTATGACCCTGCCTTGAACCAGATATGCATACACCCATACACACACACACACACACACATATATCCACACTAAAATTCTAGCTAGATATTGAGCAAAACAATGTTAAGAAGTGTGTGGGTTGTGGAATTACAACTTTTAAAAAGCTTTTCTTATTTTTTGATATGTATTTCCTAATTTTTCAACAATAAACTTTTTTGTAATGAGAAAATATTTTCTGAATATTTTTAAAAATAATATTAATAACAGTTAACACTTGCTGAGCTTACCCTATGCCAAGTTCTGTGTCAGGTGCACTACAATCATTTTCTTGTTCTGTCCTCATGGAAAAAATCTGTGATTAGTAATAGTAGCCCCATTCCACAGGGGAGAAAGCAGACAGCCTGGGAGGTTACATACATGTGCATGAGTGTTAAGTCGCTTCAGTCTTGTCCAACTCTTTGCACTGCTATGAACTGTAGCCCGCCAGCCTCCTCTGTCCATGGGATTCTCCAGGCCAGGATACTGGAGTGGATTGCCATGCCCTCCTCCATGGGATCTTTCCAACCCAGGGATTGAACCCACAGCTTTTATGTCTCCTACATTAGCATGCAGGTTCTTTACCACTAGCACCACCTGGGAAGCGCAAGAGGTTAGGCAACTAAACTCATAATCACAAAGCCAGTCAGTGGCAGAGCCTAGAATCAACTGTCTTCCTATTTGGTGCATGCCCTAGTGAAACAGTGTGCACCCCACATTAGCCCAGGGAAGCCCTAGGAACTATACAGTGTCAAGAGGGGTGAAGGATATGATTTTGCTTTACTTTTCAAGCTAGTAAATTACTTCCTTACTTTTTTCATGGATGTTGGCAGGAGACATGAGACTCTTGGGTAAGCGACAAAGGTCATTAGCAGTCACAGCCAGGAAAATGTCAACATTCTGTTGGTTTGTGTCTCTTCTCCTGTTTCCACTCCCAGGCTCCGCAGCACACACAGTTAGATCAAATGAATGTCTGCAAACATGGTAAGTGGTGGTACAGGAAAAGAACACTGAGCTTGGAGGATTCACCACCTTTATAGCACTTGGAAACAAGTGTGCTCTTTATGGAAGAGGTCACCTCATCCCTCAAGGACTGTGCAAACACAGTCCTGAAAAGTGTATCAAAAAAAGATCAGTCAGGGCCTTGAATCCTTGGCATATCCAGCAAGAGTGTGCAGGGCCCATGCAGGTTGCTCCCTGACATTACCCAAGACCCTTCAAGCTGCAAACTACAGAAACCCAGCTTAAATTTGTTTAAACAAAATGAAACCAAAAAAAAGAAGATATAGAGAAATGTATCAACTCACAAAACTCCTCTCTTTTTTCTCTGTTCCCTTTTCCTCTATGTTGTCTCCACTCACCTCTAGGCCCTTCCCTTGTGATTGGAAGAAGGGTACCATCACCAACCCCAAAACAGAGCACGCCTTTTACAACCCTTCTAATAAACATCTGGGAAACAATCTCGATGGCTTGGCTGGGATTGGGTAATCAGTCCATCCTAAAAAATTACTAGATCCAGGAGATACAGTGCTCTGAAGGCTCATCCCTGGGTCCTGTGCCTCCTTCCAGAGCCAAGGGTGGAAGCGGTCCCATCCAATCATGTGGACCAAGAGTGGGATCTACCCCCCAGGAAGTCAGTGCTATTAACAGAAGACAAAGGAGAGAATACCTTTGTTATCTCTCAAACATTGCAAATACAAGCAGTAAGCTAAGGTATTGGGCTCACAAGATGAAACATAAGCTGTTCCAATAAGATTTGCATAATTCCATATAACTCAGTGGTGTTTCTGCAGAAATGGTGCCTGACTTCTGGTACTCCCTGTGACTTCTGACATTCAAGGCAGTTATCAGAAGATTGGAGCAGTTTGATTGCACCCAAATGCAGTATGTGTGGGGACTTGCCAATACAGAAATGGGGAAAAGAGAAAAAGAACAAGGAAACTGTTTCAAGCTAATGGGTTTATAATTGATATCAATGCCCTCTTTCAGTCTGAAGCTTTTCTTCTGAACTCTCCTCAGGTGAAGAGCCAGGAATAATGTTCCAATATGATGACACTCAAGGGAAAAAAAATCAATAGATAGGAAAATGATCTAGATGCCCAGGACTGCTTTTGTTAGAATACATTATTGGGGATGAAAAGGCAGTTTACCTTGATAGTGGTTTAGGGATCCTCAGGTGTAGGTAGCAGAATCAAAAAAAAATAAAAGTACTGCTTCCAATGTTTGGGCTAAGTTGAGACTTTTTAGGAGAAATAGTGATTGTCCAAATTCTTGTTCATGACTACCTCCACTTCCTCCACCACCCCCTTCCATTTTCAATACAGTAGTTCCAAAATTGGTTCCATCATTGGTAAATGATGGCAGATGAGAATCACTCAGAGCTCCCATCCATTCTGTGTGCTCCAATCACAGAAGAGATGGGGACTAAGGATGTCACTCACAGGCAGTCCTTCCTAGCAAAGATGTCCTCAGTAAAGGCCTAGGGAAAAACATATGTGAGTATATGAATCATACACGAGTATACCATCAACATGACCCCCAAATAGATGTTGATTTGGGCTAAATTCAATAGCAGAACAGCCCTGATTTTTCTTCTCTACCACTTGATGCTATTTCTCCAACTTCTGCCACCCAACTGAAAATACAAATATTGTCATTTCAAGAAAATGAACTTTTGTAATTAAAGAGAATGCCTTGTCTAGAGGAAATCCATCACAGACATCAAAAGCCATTATTGCCTGTTCATCAATCTGAGTATCCCCTTCTTCCCATCTCACCACCTGAAGCCTAATTAACCGAACTCACATCATTCTGCCCAGCTCACATTTATTGTCATGGATGCCCATTCCAAAGAAATTCTCATCCTAGAGCAAAAGTTATTGGAGAAGAAGGATCATGTACTAGTTATCTATGGCTGCATAACAAATGCCATCCCCCAAACTTAGCAGCTTCAAAAAGAAAACATTTTTTATCTCATGGTTTCCAAGGGTCAGGAATCCAGGTGGCTTCTCTGGGTATCTGTCTCAGGGCACCTCCTGCAATCAAAGCTGTAATCAAGGGTCAACTAGAGCTTAAGGTCCAACATGGGAAGAAATCAAGCTCCCTTACATGGCTATTGACAAGACACACTGGATATTGACAAGAGACATCAATTCTTTTCTGCATGGATCTATTTATGGGGTGGCTCACAACATGGCAGCTGACTTTCCTCAGTAGTCTTATCATAACCTAATATTAGAAATGGCATTCCATCACTTTTGCCATTTTCTCTTTGCTAAAAGTGAGTCACTAGGTCCAGCCTATACCCAAATGGAGAGGATTCAGAAGATCATAAAAACCAAGAGACCTGGGAAATTGCCCAAGGAGGTAGGGATCACCTGGGCTTTCCTTGAAGCTTCATTCAAGTCACATGGGTGTGCCTAGCACCTAATACAGAGTTAGGCAAATGGTAGGCTCAATTATAATTGTTTTACCAGAAGTAATCCAGTCCAAAGGACACACACCAAGAAGAGAAGAAATATATATAAGGAATAAACAAAGAAACGTGTGGTGGGTATGACTTTCATTCCACCAACTCAAGCATGTGAGAAGCACAAAGTTTCCTATAACTCAGTTTGTTTTATCTGAGCCCTCATTCTGCCAGAATGGCAAAGATTGATCTCACATGATAGGAATCCACTTCTCCTTTGCCCAGGGTGTTTTTTTTTGTTTTGTTTTGTTTTTTTTTTTTAATTCAAGAGATATTACTTAGTGCCAAGGCCATGAGGGTGGGGGTAGAGGGAAGGCATCTCCTGTTCCTTGAGTCACAGGTATTAACCAAAATATGCCTTACCCCACTTGCTCCTGTCACTTGTCCACATCCTAAGATTCTTATTCATGTAACCCCTTTGCAGCTGCACTTCTCTGTTCTATTTATGACCCATTGTGAAGTTTCTGAGCAGAACAGAACACAAGATTCTCAGCCAGGTTTCCTGTGGCCTATCTTGTGGGACATCCTGCTCAGACATAACCCATCTAGGAACTTGCAGCCTCTCTGGACTATTGCCATGGAGGAAGGTTGCAAACCTGCTCTCCAGCTTCCCCAAAATTTCTGTGGCTGCATGGGATCCCAAGCCCTGCCTTTAAAGTAGGGTGCACAAGTCAGCTTCTCTGACTTGTTGACTTTCTGCTCTCACCTCTTCCCTCTGAACCTAACCCTCAGCCCAGAGGATTCTTTTCTAGTCTGGAGAAAGGAGAGTAGGGGGAAGAACCTCTTTTCTGTTGACCTTGGGCATTTTTCCTCAGAGGCATTCCCACTTCCTCCATCTTCATGCTTTCCTGTTAGCCCCCAATCCTACCCAGGGCATCCTACCGACTCTTGTCCATGGGTCAGGATTCAGAAATATGAAGCCAGTGACTGGCAAGCTAGCCTGCCCTTTCAAGCTGCTCCTGAGGCAAGGAACACAAAATGGAACCTGGTTTGTCAGAAGGGGAAAAAGAGAGAAAAGAAGGGGAAACTAGAGGGATTTTTAAAACTCTGAATTTTTTTTTTTCAATTCAGAAATATGAAGCCAGTGACTGGCAAGCTAGCCTGCCCTTTCAAGCTGCTCCTGAGGCAAGGAACACAAAATGGAACCTGGTTTGTCAGAAGGGGAAAAAGAGAGAAAAGAAGGGGAAACTAGAGGGATTTTTAAAACTCTGAATTTTTTTTTTTTCCAAAAAAAGTATTATTTTCCATAAAGGCAAATAGTTTGCACCAAGCCAGAAGCCTAGAAAATACTAACTGATACTGAAAAAGAAAATAGAAGACCCAGGGACCCAAAGGGCACATGAAGATGAAAGCAATGTCAGTTACCTGGGCAAGTGAGATGTTGGAGAGAGAAAAACTGTATGCTCCTCTCTCTCTCCTAGCTGTCTCAGTCTCATTTCATATGGGCCTGTGGCCCATTGCCTTTGGCAACTCCTGCCATCAGAAAGAAAGAACTCCTGTCCCAAAAACAAACTCCTAGGACCTGGCATCTTGAGCGTTCCATGATTTGGGCACACTTCTGAGAGTGTGCACACCTCCTACTTGTTCCAGAGGAAGGGAAGCCACATAGATTCATGCCTTTCTGAAAATAGATGACCCTCTAGAAGAGTCTGGGAATCTTATTAGGTATCAGGCACATTGGTATTAAAGAGGGCTTCTGAGGTGGCTCTGTGGTAAAGAATCTACCCGCCAATGCAAGAGATGAGGGAGATGTAGGTGTGACCCCTGGGTTGGGAAGATCCTCTAGAGGAGGAAATGGTAACCCACTCCATTACTCTTGCCTAGAAAATCCCACGAACAGAGGAGCCTGGTTGGCTCAGTCCATGGGATTGCAGAGAGTCAGACATGACTGAGCACATCCACATTAGTATTAATGTGGAAATGGTGCACTAATGACAAAAATATACTTAAATTATTGAACTACTTCTCTTCAAGTTTCTCCTTAATTCTCATATCCAAAAGTTAGCTATTACTAATTTTATAACTGATAAAGAAATGTGGACTGGCAAGACAGGGGTTTGGGACTTGAGCTCAAATATCTTTATGCTAAAATCAGTGATCTTTCAATTAACATGTGGCAAAATGGATCTTTCCAAGTAAAAGAGAATTAAAAAACTAAACATCTCTCTGAGCAGTTGTAAGCAATCAGCATATTTCATTCTTTTATTCAGTAGAGCTCCTTGACTCATTAAAAAAATGATTGTTTTTCATTTCTTCACTTTGTTTCAAATATAAAGAGAAGTGGTAGCAGCAGGAAAGATCAGAATGTTTCCTAAGTTTTGTTTGCTTGTTTTCTATTTTTATAAAGACTGGTAATTGGAGGTGTCAAAGAAAAAATGTTACAGTATCTCTGTGGCTAATTTGTTCATCTGAGTATTACTGCTAATTAGCTCAATTGTTAGATCATTTTGGGAGCAAGGATTCCTAAGCCAGGTGAGACACTCAGCATGGTTGGCCTGAGATGGGAGGGCAATGCCTCAATATGGGATTTCCTTCTCCCACAAGAAAATATTCAGGTTATCACAAGCACTGAATTGATTGTGGACTAATTCTCAGGGGCCAGGACTGGCCAAACTTCCTTCTTCTGTGGCTGAGACATTCTGTACAGAAAGAAGGAATGCTATGATGGAATACATAAGAAGGACTTCTATGCTGACCAGAGGTTCTCAGCATGGGAGCCATTGGGCAAATGATACAACAATGCCATAAATATATGACACATGACTGAAGACAGAGTACTTGGCATTTCTCCATGTTATGGCTTATGACTTCTGGATGTTATATAGATGCAACTGTGAATTGATAAAATTCAAACTCACATGAAAGCATCAAATTCATAATAGTTTTTGTTCTTGTGTACTTAGGCAATAAATGATTATTATTAATTTTAAAAGTACAATTTTTACCTTTTGAGGAGCCAACAGTAATATTTTATATTATAAAGGGATATTGATGTTCAAAACTGTTGGACATCTTTGAGGAAAGTCACCCAGATGATCCATCCTCACATTTTGTAAAAAAAAAAAAAAGTGGGAGAGGGCGAGGGTGGGATGATTTGGGAGAATGGCATTGAAACATGTATAATATCATATATGAAACAAGTTGCCGGTCCAGGTTCAATGCAGGATACAGGATGCTTGGGGCTGATGCACTGGGATGACCCAGAAGGATGGTACATGGAGGGAGAAGGGAGGGGGGTTCAGGATGGGGAACACGTGTATACCTGTGGCAGATACATGTTGATGTATGGTAAAACCAATACCATGTTGTAAAGTAATTAACCTCCAATTAAAATAAATAAATTTATATTAAAAAAAAAACTAATATCATGCATCCAGTCTCATCACTTCATGGCAAATGGTGAAATAATGGAAATAGTGACAGATTTTATTTTCTTGGGTTCCAAAATCACTGCGAATGGTGACTGCAGCCATGAAATTAAAAGATTCTTGCTCCTTGGAAGAAAAGCTATAGCAAAACTAGACAGCATATTAAAAAGCAGAGATATCACTTTGCCAACAATCCACCTAGTCAAAGCTATGGTTTTTCCAGTAGTCATATACGGATGTGAGAGTTGGACTATAAAGAAGGCTAAGCACCTTGATACTTTTGAATTGTGGTGTTGGAGAAGATTCTGGAGAGTCCCTTGGACAGCAAGGAGAACAAACCAGTCAATCCTAAAGGTAATAAACTCTGAGTATTCATTGGAAGGACTGATGCTGAAGCTAAAGCTCCAATACTTTGACCACCTGATGTGAAGAGCCGACTCACTGGAAGACACTGATGCTGGCCAGGAAAGATTGAGGGCAGGAGGAGAAGGGGACAACAGAGGATGAGAAAGTTGGATGACATCACTGACTCAATGGACATGAGTTTGAGCCGACGCTGGGAAATAGTGAAGGACAGGGAAGCTTGGCGTGTTGCAGTCCACAGAGTTGCAAAGAGTCGGACGTGACTGAATAACTGAACAACAACAATCAAAAATCCCAGATGGCTTTTTTTTTTTTTTTGCAGAAATTAACAAACTTCTTAAAATCCAAAATAGCCAAAACAGTCTTGAAAAGGAAGAATAAAGTTAGAAGAAGAATAAAGTTAGAATAAATTACAAAATTTATTACAAAACTTCAGTAATGAAGACAGTGTGGTATAAACATAAGGATAGACGTATAGATCAATGGAACAGAACTCGCAATCAATGAATAAACTCATATTTGCAGTTTATTGTCTTTCAACAAAGATGTAAAGACAATTCATGAGGAAAGAATAATCTTTTCAACAAATAGCATCATATGCAAAAACTTTAAGTTGGGCCCCAACCTCACACTATATAAAAAAATTAACTTAAAATGGATGATAGACCTAATGGTAAAAGCTAAAGCCATAACACTCTTAGGAGAAAACATGGGAATAAATCTTTGTGATATTGGATTAGGCAATGGTTTCTTAGATATGGCACCAAAAGCATAAGTGAACAAAAAAAATACATAAATTAGACATCAACAAAATTACATCTTTTTTTTTACTTCTAAGTATATATCCTCAAAAAAGTGAAGAGCAATCCACAGAATGAGAGAACACATTAGCAAATCATACATTTGATAAATGACTATGATCAAGAGTATATAAAGAACTCTTACAATTCAACAATAAAAAGACAAATAACTCAAATTTTTAAATGGGCAAAGGATATGATAGACATTTCTCAAAAAAAAGCATATGCTTTCCCTTCCATTTATCCAAAGAGAGTATACAATTGTCCAGTAAGCACTTGAAAAGATCAACCTTATTCATCATGAGGGCAATGCAAATCAAAACCACAATAATACACCACTTCACACCAAGTTAGATGGCTAGAATAAAAAAGATGGACAATAAGAAGTGTTAGCAAGATTTGGAGAAATAGGAAATTTCATACATTGCTAGTAAGCTTGTAAAACAGTATGGTTGCTTTGTGAAACAGTTTGATAGTTCCTCAAAATGTTAAACATATAGTTACTGTTCTGTTCAGTTAAGTTCACTAGCTCAGGTGTGTCTGACTCTTTGCGACCCCGTGAACCTCAGCACACCAGGCCTCCCTGTCCATCACCAACTCCCGCAGTTCACCCAAACCCATGTCCATTGAGTCGGTGATGCCATCCAGCCATCTCATCCTCTGTAGTCCCCTTTTCCTCCTGCCCTCAATCTTTCCCAGCATCAGGATCTTTTCCAATGAGTCAGCTATCCCCATCAGGTAGCCAAAGTATTGGAGTTTCAGCTTCAACATCAATCCTTCCAATGAACACCCAGAGCTGATCTCCTTTAGGATAGACTGGTTAGATCTCCCTGCAGTCCAAGGGACTCTCAAGAGTCTTCTCCAACACCACAATTCAAAAGCATCAATTCATCGGTGCTCAGCTTTCTTTATAGTCCAATTCTCACATCCATACATGACCACTGGAAAAACCATAGCCTTGACTAGACGGACCTTTGTTGACAAAGCAATGTCTGCTTTTCAATATGCTGTCTAAGATAACTTTTCTTCCAAGCAGTAAGCGTCTTTTAATTTCATGGCTGCAATCACCATCTGCAGTGATTTTGCAGCCCCCCCAAAATAAAGCCTGACACTGTTTCCACTGTTTCCCCATCTATTTCCTGTGAAGTGATGGGACTGGATGCCACGATCTTAGTCTTCTGAATGTTGAGCTTTAAGCCAAGATTTTCACTCTCCTCTTTCACTTTCATCAAGAGGCTCTTTAGTTCTTCTTCACTTTCTGCCATAAGGGTGGTGTCATCTGCGTATCTGAGGTTATTGATATTTCTCCTGGCAATCTTGATTCCAGCTTGTGCTTCTTCCAGTCCAGCGTTTCTCATGATGTACTCTGCATATAAGTTAAATAAGCAGGGTGACAATATACAGCCTTGATGTACTCCTTTTCCTATTTGGAACCAGTCTGTTGTTCCATGTCCAGTTGTAACTGTTGCTTCCTGACCTGCAAACAGGTTTCTCAAGAGGCAGGTCAGGTGGTCTGGCATCCTCATCTCTTTCAGAATTTTCCACAGTTTCTTGTGATCCACCAGTCTAAGACTTTGGCATAGTCAATAAAGCAGAAATAGATGTTTTTCTGGAACTCTCTTGCTTTTTCCATGATCCAGAATATACAGCCTTGATGTATTCCTTTTCCTATTTGGAACCAGTCTGTTGTTCCATGTCCAGTTCTAACTGTTGCTTCCTGACCTGCATATAGGTTTCTCAAGAGGCAGGTCAGTTGGTCTGGTAGAACAGATTAGAGTAGACATAAAACCATTTATAAAAGACAGCCTAGTATAGTCAGAGCTTTGGTTTTTCCAGTAGTCATGTATGGATGTGAAAGTTGGACCATAAAAAAGTTGAGCACTGAAGACTGATGCTTTTGAATTGTGGTGTTGGAGAAGATTCTTGAGAGTCCCTTGGATAGCAAAGAGATCCAACCAGTCAATCCTAAAGGAAATCAACCTTGAACATTCATTGGAAGGATAATGCTGAAGCTGAAGCTCCAATATTTTGGCCACCTGATGGGCTTACTGGAAAAGACTCTGACGCTGGGGAAAACTGAGGGGAGGAGGAGAAGGGGGGACAAAGGATGAGATGGTTGGATGGTATCACAGACTCAATGGGCATGAGTTTGAGGAGGCTCTGCGAGTTAGTGATGGACAGGGAAGCATGTTGTGCTGCAGTCCATGGAGTCACAAAGAGTTGAACATGACTGAGCAACTGAACAACATTCAGTAAAAAAGGTGTTATTTCAAATCAATGGAGGAATGATTATAAATTATAATGGGAAATGATTATCCATTTGGAAAAATATGAGGTTATATCTAAGCATAAATTACAGATAGATTAGAGAAGTAAATGCTGAAAAGCAAATTATAGATGTGTTAGAAGAAAATATATGAGACCATGTCTATAAACTTGAGGCAGTGAAAGTTTCCTGGAAAATAATCAAAGCATGTTAAAAAGAAAACAATAATAAATTTGACTTCCACAAACAGCAATTTACACAGGAAAAGCCATCATAAACAAAATTAAAATATAATTAACATACTGACAGAAAATATTTATAACCTGCATAAGACTAGAGATTAATATTTCAAATATTTAAAGACTTCTGCCCAATCAATAAGAAATAAACATTTTGATAAAAAGATGAGCAAAGAATTTATAAGAAAAGACAAATGGCCAGTAAAAAATGTTCAACTTTATTAGTAAATCAGGGAGTTGTTCTCACCAATCAGACTAGCAAAAAATTAAAAGTTGGGATATCAACTGCTGACAAAAGTAATCCTTTTATGCAAGAATGTAAAAGTATAAATTAACATATTCATTATTGATGGTGATCTGGCTGACTTAATAGATTTAATAGAGACTGTTGGGAAATGGAAATAATTTAGGACAAATAAAGAATAATGATTTTCCAGAACATGTAGTAAGTTTAAAGAATATCTTTCAAAAACCTGGGAAAAGTGTCTTTCTAATAAGAGTCAGATTTAATGAAAAAAATCATAAGTATTTACTAAAAACAGACACTATATTATATATTCAACATTGGAAGGTGATGCACTTCCCTAAGTATGCTAGGTATATAGTTTAATCCAAGACAGTAATTCTTTATCTCAGAAAAATGAGACTTCAAGATCAGACTTCAATCCACCTTCAAGATCAGTTAAGAATATAGGGAGTTCTGGCTTAAGATGAGGAACATGCTGAACCTCTTCCCATGGACACATCTAAATTTGGAGCAATTTCTTCTAAATGACTGATACATGTGAAACAACTTCCTCTGAAAGTTTCCTTTGGCAGAGCAATAACAACATATTGGACAAAGGAGAAGATAGCCACATTAAAGTGGGTAGAGAGGCTGAGATAACAATCTTGCGCAAAACCCCACTCCTGGCACACAACCTAAAACCCACAACCCAAAATCTGAAGCTCAAAATCTGAAGCATTTCCCTGAAAAGCAAAGGTTTTGAATCTCATATTGGGCACCCCAACTTTAAGACCTGCTCCTAAGGGATGAGCTCCCCGCAACCCCGGCAAAATCTAGATTTGAAAACTGGCAAGGTTTGTGTCCACAAGACCCACAAGAATGTAGTGATATGAGAAATGGCTCTTAAAGGGTTTGTGCATTGGACTCACCCATGCAGAAACTAAGTTCAGAGGCAGCTGATCACACTCAGACTTTAAGGGAAAGAGGTTCATTTGCATGTATTAAAGGGCTGGCCTGAGAGGCAGGCATCTAATTTAATGCACACATTAAGAGCCTGCTGGAGCACTCTCCAGGAAGAGACTGGTGGACACCATCTTTAGACTCTTCCTCTGCTTGCCCTAACTGTCAGGCACCATTTGGGGACCCTCCCTTTGACCCATTACAGCCAGTGATCACCTCTGCCACACTCCAGGGTACCAGTATCTCCCAGAAGAGAGGCCTTACATGCTTCTGGCGCCCTAATTTTTAAAGCTACTACCCAGGGGATGCCTTTTGATCATCTGGGTCTGGAAGCTAAAGGGAGCTTGAGTTCCTGGTTCCATGGGGCTGTAAAGATCAAAGAGACAGCTTTTGGCTGGCTACTACCCCTAAGGCATTACACAGAGAGCAGACTGAAACACACGCCCAGTGTCTCTGTGAAAGAGGTCCATTTGCTCGTTCAGGAGCTTTGGCCTGAGAGGCAGGTTTCTGGTTTGACACATGTCTAGTGGCCTAAGGAAGTGCTCTCAGGAAGTGCTCTCTCTCTGCCTTGCTCTAGCTGTGGGTATCTCCCAAACAAGAGTTGACAACTTGTCTGGCACCCCGTTTTTTTGCAGCTGCTGCCAGGAGACACCTCTACATGGCCTGGGATCATGTGTCCAGCAGAGCTATGCCCATGGAGCCCACAGGACTATAACCAATAGGAAAAGTGTTCTTAAACAGCTACCACTCCAAGGCACATCAAGAGGCAATAGACCCAGGAGCTCAGCCTCCACAGCTCACTATTATCTCCCAGAAGTGAGTTTACATACTAGCGGCGGCCTCAATTATCGTGACTACATGCAGAAACAGCTCCAGATCACCTGTCTCTGGTAGCCCACGGGACATACACTTGTAGTCTCATATCTGAATATTTTAAGAACTGCTTCCTGAGAGTCTGGCTTTCAATCAGCCTAAAATTAGGTTCTGACTGAGATGCTCCCCTTTGGACTGACAGGTCTTGACACAGCTTCAAATACTTGGAGCTGTTAAAAACATAATAGGCTGCTTAGACAATCACAAAGATTTGAGAGGCAACCAAGATCTAGGGCAAGGTTGAACAACAAGGTGTATTTCCTACATGAGGCCATTATTTCACGACACAGAGACATGGTTGTTTCATCTAACACATTGAAACCAAAGCAGAAAGTCAATAAAAATGAAGAAACAGAGGACTACACTTCAAATAAAATAAATTCTCAGGAAGAAATCTTAATAAATTGGAGATAAATAATTTACCTGAAAAAGAGTTCAGAGTAACGCCCATAGAGATCCTCACCAAATCAAAAGAATCGATGAATACAGTGAGAACTTCAACAAAGAATAAGAAAATATAAGTAACAAACTGAAGTCACATAGATTCACAGGATTAGATCTGATAAAGTGTGCCTGAAGAACTATGGATGGAAGTTCATGACATTGTACAGGAGGTAGTGATCAAGACCATCCCCAAGAAAAAGAAATGCAAAAAGGCAAAACAGTTGTCTGATGAGGCCTTACAAATAGCCGAGAGAAGAAGAGAAGCTAAAGGCAAAGGAGAAAAGGAAAGAAACGCCCACTTGAATGCAGAGTTCCAAAGTATAGCAAGGAGAGATAAGACAGCCTTTCTCAGTGATCAATGCAAAGAAATAGAGAAGAACAATAGAATGGGAAAAACTAGATAGAGATCTCTTCAAAAAAAATTAGATACACCAAGGGAACATTTCATGCAAAGATGAGCACAATAAAGGACAGAAATGGTATGGACCTAACAGAAGCAAAAGATATTGAGAAGAGGTGGCAAGAATACACAGAAGAACTATACAAAAAAGATCTTCATGACCCAGATACACACTCACCTAGAGTGTGATCACTCACCTAGAGCTAGACATTCTGGAGTGCAAAGTTGAGTAGGCCTTAGGAAGCATCACGATGGACAAAGCTAGGGGATGTGATGGAATTCCAGTTGAGCTATTTCAATTCCTAAAAGATGATGCTCTGAAAGTGCTGCACTCAATCTGCCAGCAAATTTGGAAAACTAAGCAGTAGCCATAGGACTGGAAAAGGTCAGTTTTCATTCCAATCCCAAAGAAAGGCAACACCAAAGAATGCTCAAACTACTGCACAGTTGCACTCATCTCACATGCTAGTAAAGTAATGCTCAAAATTCTCAAAGCCAGGCTTCAACGGTATGTGAACCATGAACTTCCAGATGTTCAAGCTGGATTTAGAAAAGGCAGAGGAACCAGAGATCAAATTGCCAACATTCGCTGGATTACTGAAAAAGCAAGAGAGTTCCAAAAAGAAGACCTACTTTTGCTTTATTGACTATGTCAAACTCTTTGACTGTGTGGATCATAACAAACTATGGAACATTCTTCAAGAGATGGGAATACCAGACCACCTGACCTGCCTCCTGAGAAATCTGTATGCAGGTCAAGAAGCAACAGTTAGAACTGACATGGAACAACAGACTGGTTCCAAATAGGAAAAGATGTATGTCAAGGCTGTATATTATAGTCACCCTGCTTATTTAACTTATATGCAGAGTACATCATGAGAAACACTGGGCTGGATGAAGCACAAGCTGGAATCAAGATTGCCGGGAGAAATATCAATAACCTCAGATATGCAGATGACACCATCCTGATGGCAGAAAGCAAAGAAGAACTAAAGAGCCTCTTGACGACAGTGAGAGAGGAGAGTGAAGAAGTTGGCTTAAAACTCAGCATTCAGAAAATGAAGATCATGGCATCCGGTCCCATCACTTCATGGCAAATAGATAGGGAAACAATGAAAACAGGGAGAGACTTTATTTTCTTGGGCTCCAAAATCACTGCAGATGGTGACTGCAGCCATGATATTAAAAGACACTTGCTCCTTGGAATCATGGCATCCGGTCCCATCACTTCATGGCAAATAGATAGGGAAACAATGAAAACAGGGAGAGACTTTATTTTCTTGGGCTCCAAAATCACTGCAGATGGTGACTGCAGCCATGATATTAAAAGACACTTGCTCCTTGGAGAAAAGCTATGACCAACCTAGACAGCATATTAAAAAGCAGAGACATCTCTTTATCAACAAAGTTTCATCTAGTCAAAGCTATGGTTTTTCCAGTAGTCATGTATGGATGCGAGAAC
Organism: Cephalophus harveyi; assembly: GCA_006410635.1. Classification (NCBI taxonomy): domain Eukaryota; kingdom Metazoa; phylum Chordata; class Mammalia; order Artiodactyla; family Bovidae; genus Cephalophus; species Cephalophus harveyi. Next base: position 53,385 of record SJYT01045173.1, read on the forward strand.
TCGACTATAAAGAAAGCCAAGCACCAAAGAATTGATGCTTTTGAACTATGGTTTGGAGAAGACTCTTGAGAGTCCCTTGGGCTTCAAGGAGATCCAACCAATCCATCCTAAAGGAACTCAGTCCTGAATATTCATTGGAAGGAAGGATGTTGAAGTTGAAACTCCAATACTTTGGCCATCTGATGTGAAGAACCGATTCACTGGAAAAGACCCTGATGCTGGGAAAGATTGAAGGTGGCAGGAGAAGCGGATGACAGAGGATGAGATGGCTGGATGGCATCACCAATGTGATGGAGATGAGTTTGAGTAGGCTCCAGGAGTTGGTGATGGACAAGGAAGCCTAGTGTGCTGTAGTCCATGGGGTCGCAAAGAGTCAAACACGACTGAGTGACTGAACTGACTGACTGAACTCACAGAGCTGAAAAATACAATAATTGAACTGAAAAATACACTAAAGGGGTTCAACAACAGTCTAGATGAAGCAGAAGTAAGGGTCAGTGACCTCAAAGAAAAGACAATAGGACCCATCAAAATCAAAGCAGGAAAAAAAATAGGTGTCCTTGAAAGAGAAAAGAGAGAGAAAAGCCCAGAAAAATAATTTGAAGAAATAATGGCTGAAAACTTCCCTAACTCAGGACAGGAAACATAAATTCAGATCAGGAAAACCAGAGGATTCCAAGTAAGATTAACCCAGAGTGCCACACCAAGACACNTAGGTGTCCTTGAAAGAGAAAAGAGAGAGAAAAGCCCAGAAAAATAATTTGAAGAAATAATGGCTGAAAACTTCCCTAACTCAGGACAGGAAACATAAATTCAGATCAGGAAAACCAGAGGATTCCAAGTAAGATTAACCCAGAGTGCCACACCAAGACACACTATAATTAAAATGTAAAATGTTAAAGACAAGGAAAGAATCTTAAAAGAATCAAGAGAAAACAATTTGTTACGCACAAAAGACTACAAACAGATTTTTCAGCAGAAACTCTGCAGACCAGAACAGAATGGGATAGAATATTCAAAACGCTGAAAGAAAAAGCTTCCAACCAAGAATACTCAACAAAGTTATTCAGAACTGAAGAAAACAAAGAGTTTCCAAAAAGGAAGAGCGAGAAAAAAGTTGATCATCACCAAACTGGCCTAAAAGGAAATGTTAAAGGGACTTAGCAAGAAAGGGTACTAATTAGTATCAAGGAAACAGATATAATAAATCAATCTCACCAGAAAGTAAATATAAAGTAAATATAGTGGATTAATTGATTATAAAGGTAGTATGAAGGTTAAGCCTTCCCAGGTGGCACTAGTGATAAAGAACCTGTCTACCAGTGCAAGAGACACAGGAGACACAGATTCAATCCCTGGATAAGGAAGACACCCTGGAGGAGGGCATGGCAACCTACTCCAGTATTCTTGCCTGGAAAATCCCATGGCCATAGGAGCCTGGTGGGCTATAGGCAATCGGGTCACGAAGAGTCAGACCTGGAACAACTGAAGTGACTTAGCACGCAGGCACACACACAACAATTAATGATTACTTTCTAAATGTAAATAGACTAAATTTACCAATTAGAAGAGACAGAGGGGGTGAACGGATAAAAAAAAAAAAGGAAGACTCATCTGTTTGCTGCCTACAAGAGATTTACTTCAGAAAAAAGGATATACACAGATTGAAAGTGAAGGATGGAAAAAAGATAATCCATGTAAATGGAAAAGAGGGCTGCAGTAGTTATACTTGTATTAGACAAAAGAGACTTTAGAACAAAGACCATAATAAAAGACAAAGGCCATTATATAACGATAAAAGGGTCAACCCAACAAGAAGATACAACATTTATAAATGTATATGCACCCCACAGAGGAACACAACAAAGGTATATAAAGTGAATATTAACAGGAAGAGCCTGGCAGGCTACAGTCCATGGGGTCACAAAGACATGGACATGACTGAGCAGGCAACACTTTTACTTCATTTCACATCATCCATACAGAAAATCAATACGGAAACAGTGAATTTAAATAACACATTAGATCAGAAGAACTTAACATACAAAAAGCATTCTATCCAAAAGGAGAATATACATTGTTCTCCAGAGCACATGAAGAGAGTAACAGAGTAGCACTGTGCCTACTATAATTTGCTTTAAAAATTATAAACTCTTAATATGTATTATATCCAGACAGTGAGTACATCAATAGCTGTTATCTTCTCTACTTCTTCTGTGTGAAACTTTTCAAAAAATATTTTAGATTATAAAGGTAGTATGAAGGTTAAGCCTTCCCAGGTGGCACTAGTGATAAAGAACCTGTCTACCAGTGCAAGAGACACAGGAGACACAGATTCAATCCCTGGATAAGGAAGACACCCTGGAGGAGGGCATGGCAACCTACTCCAGTATTCTTGCCTGGAAAATCCCATGGCCATAGGAGCCTGGTGGGCTATAGGCAATCGGGTCACGAAGAGTCAGACCTGGAACAACTGAAGTGACTTAGCACGCAGGCACACACACAACAATTAATGATTACTTTCTAAATGTAAATAGACTAAATTTACCAATTAGAAGAGACAGAGGGGGTGAACGGATAAAAAAAAAAAAGGAAGACTCATCTGTTTGCTGCCTACAAGAGATTTACTTCAGAAAAAAGGATATACACAGATTGAAAGTGAAGGATGGAAAAAAGATAATCCATGTAAATAGAAAAGAGGGCTGCAGTAGTTATACTTGTATTAGACAAAAGAGACTTTAGAACAAAGACCATAATAAAAGACAAAGGCCATTATATAACGATAAAAGGGTCAACCCAACAAGAAGATACAACATTTATAAATGTATATGCACCCCACAGAGGAACACAACAAAGGTATATAAAGTGAATATTAACAGGAAGAGCCTGGCAGGCTACAGTCCATGGGGTCACAAAGACATGGACATGACTGAGCAGGCAACACTTTTACTTCATTTCACATCATCCATACAGAAAATCAATACGGAAACAGTGAATTTAAATAACACATTAGATCAGAAGAACTTAATATACAAAAAGCATTCTATCCAAAAGGAGAATATACATTGTTCTCCAGAGCACATGAAGAGTAGCACTGTGCCTACTATAATTTGCTTTAAAAATTATAAACTCTTAACATGTATTATATCCAGATAGTGAGTACATCAATAGCTGTTATCTTCTCTACTTCTTCTGTGTGAAACTTTTCAAAAAATATTTTAAAAAATTCTAAGTACCTAAGTCTGTTTTCATGGATTTATAGAAGCTAAGTGAGGAGAGCAAATTAAATAAATATCATCATTAAAGGATTGCATTGTTTTTATTTATCTGGCAGTCATTAAAACTAAATTATTACTTTCTTACACTGATATCAAGTTCAAAACACTAAAGAACAACGTTAACAATATATTCAATACTAAGAATTCATAATGCATAGCAACAGTGATTGTATTTGTTGCAGTGAGATCCACTACTAGCTGTCTAAAGGCATTACAATTTACATTTAAATTGTGGTTTAAATTTAAACCACAATTTTAGTGGTTTAAAGCCACCCACATTTCTGTGGGTCAGGAGTCTGGATATGGCTTAACTCGTTTCTCTATTAGTTTGCAGTCAAGGTATTAGCTGGGGTTGGATTCTCATTTGGAGGTTCACATGGGAAAGGATCAGCTTCCAGACTGTTGGTATAGAATTCATTTCCTTATAGCTGTAGAAGTCATAGCAGCTTACTTCTTCAAAATCAGAAGAGGAGAGAGACTCATGAAGTCTGCTAGCAAGAGGGTTACATAATGTAATATAATCACAGGAGGAAAAGCCCATTGCCTTTTTCATATTCTACTGATTAGAAGCAGTCACAGGTCCTGCCCACACTCAAGGGGAAAGGATTAGACAAGGGCATGAATACTACCACACCCATGCAGGTTTTGTCCAGTCTCAGGCATCTATAATTTTGAGGATTTTCTTTTAAAAAAATGAAGCCTATGTAAGTGAGAGACTCTGAAGTCTAAACTTCAATAGTTTTATAATAAATCTTCCTTGGACCATAGTATTTTAGTGAAAAACAAAAGAGAGTACTTTGCCCTATAAAACTTAAAATATTAATACAAATAAAAATTTCAGATATGGAGACCCATGCAGGTTTTGTCCAGTCTCAGGCATCTATAATTTTGAGGATTTTCTTTTAAAAAAATGAAGCCTATGTAAGTGAGAGACTCTGAAGTCTAAACTTCAATAGTTTTATAATAAATCTTCCTTGGACCATAGTATTTTAGTGAAAAACAAAAGAGAGTACTTTGCCCTATAAAACTTAAAATATTAATACAAATAAAAATTTCAGATATGGAGAAGCACAAACTGAAAAATGTTA
>SJYT01045188.1:7557-21631 GCA_006410635.1 Cephalophus harveyi
CGATTCTTAGATGCTGCTGGGGGGTGGGGCGGGGAAAAGTGGGGGGGGTCCCGTGTCTCTGGGGCCCAGAACCACAAATCCCTCCTCCTCCGGGTTCCTGCGTGCCACAGCCCTCCCCAAGAGCAAACACGCGCAGCTGTCGTGGGGGAGGACCGTGGCCTGCGTGGCCCAGGAGCCGGGCTCGGGGCCAAGGCCTCCTGCTACTTAAGCCCCAGGGCCCCCAGGGGAGCGAGCATCGTGCCCCACTCCCTCTGGCCGCCCGCCCATCACGCCAGCCCCAGGATGGGTGCCCCGAGCGGGTGCCCGGCGCTGCTGTGGGCCCTCGTGGCCCTGCTCTCGGCGGGCATGGCAGGTAAGGGTGTAGCCCCTCGCTCTCCCTGCACGGCAGGGCGGCCCCCGCAGGCCCAGAGTGGGCAGCATGTCCTCCATGGGGCCCTGCGTGTCCTGGCCTCCTGGGCAGCCTGAGCTGGGAGAAGTTAGAACCTCAGGGGAAACCGAGTGTCTTGGCTTCGGGGATGGGAGGGGCTGGCGCTGGGTGAGGGGCCCCCCCACCACTGCCGTGGAGCCGAGCGGGCAGAGTCAGCACAAAAGGTGCCCACGGGGGTCTGCGTTTCCCACTCTGCCCTCGGCGCTGGCCCAGGCAGTAGCCTCCAGGCAGCCCCATCAGACCCTCGGCTGTTCCAGCAGCCACGCCTGCCCTGCGGCCTTCCTTGCCCTCCTCGCCGGCAGCCGCCCATCTGGCCCCGGAGCCGGGGAAGCACCAGGAGCCCCCACACTCACTGTCCACACGAAGGGTGCCGCGGGGGAGGCAGCGCCCGGCGGGGCTGGCCTGGGCCCGGGCCTCGCGGTCACTCCTGCAGGCCCCCCATGCTCAGGGGTCTGGGCAGCCGGGCACCGCCTGAGGCCCTCTCCACTGATGGAAAGGAGGCGGTGAAGGGGTCGGGAGACTGTAGAGCCTCTGCCCCAGGCCGCCTTTCTTGGAGGGCGGGCAGGCCTGGGGTGGGGGCTGAACCGTGGCAACTCCTGGTGAGGGTACCAGATGCTGCCTGGCATCTGCTGTGCGGTTCGGGTGCCCGGCCAGCCTGTTTGGCCAGCCGTGGCCCTGCTCAGCCCCGGGGTGGCGGGCCTGCGGTGAGCCCACTCCCCTTCTCTTGTTGAAGGCAAGTCCCTCGAATGGGGCTCCTTCCTGCTAGAAGGAGATGCTCACCATGGCGACTGTGATGTGGGGGAGGCCACAGGGAGATCTCAGTTCCCTGAGGACCTGGATCCGGCGGCCTGGGTTAGAAGCAGGAATCCTGTCCACGAGCCCACCGGGGCCTCGAGGTGGGATGCAAACTCCCCTGGCCCGTGCCTTCAGGGAAAAATGCATTTCTCAAGCAGGCAACAGCTGTGAGTGAAGGCACAGAGCTTATTATGAGAGCCTCAGCACCACGCGTGGGAACGCGCAGAGAAACGCTCTGTTTAGTCACGACAGAGACCAGGCAGAAGCTCCATGCGACCCACCCCTCCCCAGAAAGGGCGCGGGCGTCCCCACAGTGAGACGCGCCAGGCACACGTCCGACTCTGCGGCCCCGTGGACTGTAGCCCTCCAGGCTCTCCTCTGTCCATGGGATTCTCCAGGCAAGAAGGCTGGAGTGGGTTGCCACTCCCTTCTCCAGGGGACCTTCCCAACCCAGGGATCAACCCCGGTCTCCTGCACGCAGGCAGGCTCTTTACCGTCTGAGCCTCCAGGGAAAGAGGCAGCTGAGTCATTTATGGGGGCAGTTCTTCCAGGCCTTCGCTCACCTTTGGCCAATTACCTGATTTCTTTCTCCACATGCTTAACTGCCCCAGGACCCTCTCCGACACGCGTGCAAACTTTCCTCCAAGACAGATTTGAGTCAAGGCCTAGGGAGAGCGTGGCATCACCCCTGGTGGGGGTGCTCCTCTGGTGGGGGTGCCCCTCTGACGGGATGTGCCCCTCTGGGGGGGTGCCCCTCTGGTGGGGGTGCCCCTCTGGTGGAGGGTGCCCCTCTGACGGGGTGTGCCCCTCTGGGGGGTTGCTCCTCTGGGGGGTTGCCCCTCTGACAGGGTGTGCCTCTCTGACGGGGGTTCCCCTCTGGGGGGTGCCCCTCTGATGGAGGTGCCCCTCCTTTCGCCCTCAAGGAGCCTTTCTGCGTGTGTGCAAGCGTCTCCCTTGCCCCAGGGATGGGGAATACGTGGCCCCAGTCTCGCTCAGACGGGGCCCGGCCCCTCCGCCTCTGCGGTGACTGTTGCAGTGTCCTCCGGACACAAAGCTGCTCCTGTCATTAATCCATCTCCGAGCGCAGACAGGAGGCCGACAGAAACGCCAGCCTGGATCCTGTGTATCCACCGCCTCGTGCTGGTGTCCCCTGGGCTGAGCCCCCATGGGGTGGGGGGTGAGGTTGGCCCTGAGTGGAGGGGCTTCCCGTCGAGGGATGTGTGCCCGGACAGCAGTAAATGGGGTGGTTGGTGGTGGGCATCTCCCTGGCCGAGCTCTGGACCAGCCAGGTTCACAGGTGGTCACCTGGCCCCGGAAGGGGTGCCGTGTGAGCCTGTCCATGTGCCCCTGGTTTCTCGACCGGGGGGTGGGTAGAACAACGGGCACATGCAGAAGAGGCTGTGGGCCTGGGGTCAGGGCCAGGGGTCAGGGTGGGCAGAGAGAAGCGTGGTCAACAGGGCCCTGAGGAGGAGAGAGAAACGCCGGGCCAGATGCCCACGGCCTGTGGGCCAGTGTGGCGGCCCGAAGGCAGCGTAGGGAGCCGAGCCTGGTGCAGCGGCTGCAGAGCCAGCCCAGCGCCCCTCGCTGGGCAGCACCCCTCCAGGGACACGCGGACCTCCAGGCCTCACCTCCGTCTCCCCACGCAGCACAGGCTGGGAGGAGCGGGGAGAGCCCTGCCGAAGTGGGGAAGGAATGCTGGGGCCATGTGTGCGGGGTGCCCCGGGCCAAGCCTCACAGAGAGGGGCCTGGAGGGGGCTCAGTCTTGCCCACTGAGGTGGCGGGGGCACCTGGACCCAGGCGGGGTGCCCCCAGGGGTGGGGGACACAAGGTGCTTTGGGCCCCCAGGCCTCCCGCCTGCCTGGGGCTGGGGGCTTGAAGGCGGAGCTGGCTGCAGTCTCGCGTTTCTGCTGAGTCATGCCCGGGAGACTCTCCAGCGTGTGTGTCCTCTCCACAAAGCCAGGCTTTGTCCTTCTCCGAGGGGTGTGTGGAGGGGGCCAGACGCTCTCTCTGGGGTGGCCTGGGGTCAGCGAGCCAACACCCTTTCCTGATTCCTTCTACCCCAGCCACCGTGCAGATGGGGGGCGGTCAGCTCCAGGCACGGGGCGCGGTTCCCACGGCTGCCAGCCTGCAGCCTCGGAGACCCCGCCGCCCCGGGGCAGGGTCCTGATGCCAGCTTCTCACGGACTCCCGCTCCCTTTCCCTGCAGAGACCCAGGATGGCGTGGAGCAGAGCTGGACAAGTCAGCAGCCTGAGATGACTGGTCAGAGGGTGGGCGTGGTAGGGAGGGCCCGGCCCGGAGCCGGCAGGGGGTCCCCTTTCCACACCAGCGTGGTGCCACAGAGACCCCCCGGACCCGCCTGCCCACAGGAGGGGGCAGCAGAGGGCCCTGAGAAAACAGACACGGAGCAGAGAGGCTCAGACACGCTCACACACATGCGTGTGCATGCGTTTGCCCACCCACGCTCACATGCTCACACACACACAAGCAGGGACACACTCAGACCTGGGCAGGAACGTGTCGTGGGCAGACGGGGAGCGTCCTACAGGGACGGCGTTCGTCCTGGGCTCCCTGGGCCGGGTCAGGCCGGCCTGCGGCCCTCTGCTGCCCCGGGTAGCCAGTGAGGGGTCCGGGGGTGGGGAAGGCGGCTGGTCCCCGCCTGGCCACGTTCGGGGTGTGACCTGGCTCCCTTCGCAGCCCGGCACCTGACCTTCATCCCGCCCATCACTGTCTTCCCCACCATGAGCCGTAAGTGGACGCCGCCCATGGCCCACAGGGTTGGGGGTGTTTGCCAGCTTCTGGGGTGGTCACAGCCTGGGGATAAAGCCGGGACCGTGTGGGCAGCTGAGCAGCGAGACGGCCTTGGGCGCCTGCCCTGTGGATGGTTCTCCTGGGGGCCGGTCCAGGTGCTGGGGTGAGGCCCTCAGGGCTGGGCAGGGGCGAGAATCCGGGGCAGAGGGGAGTGAGGAAGGGGGTGGTGGCTCCCCATCCTCCACCGGGGCCTGGCCCCTGGGAAGGTCGCCCCCCTACCACCACACCCTCCCCACAGCCCTGAACGCGGCCCATGGCGGGCGGGTGTGCAGCACGTGGGGCGACTTCCACTATAAGACCTTCGATGGCGACGTCTTCCGCTTCCCCGGGCTGTGCAACTACGTCTTCTCGGCGCACTGCGGCTCCGCCTACGAGGACTTCAACCTGCAGCTCCGCCGCGGCCTGCGGGGCTCCCGGCCCACCGTCACCCACATCGTCCTCAGGTCACAGGGGCTGGTGCTCGAGGTCTCCAACGGCTCGGTCCTCGTCAACGGGTGGCGGTGAGCACAGCCGGGGCGCGGGGGGGCCCGGCTCCAAGGCGGGCGGGGGTCGGCGCTGGCGGGGAGGGGGCTGGACGCGTGGGAGCACTGGCTCTTGTCCAGGGAGGAGCTGCCCTACAGCCGCGCGGGACTCCTGGTGGAGCGGAGCAGCGCCTACGTCAGGATCAACATCCGGCTGATGCTGACCTTCATGTGGAACGGAGAAGACAGCGCCCTGGTGAGGGTGCCCACGCCTCCCACCCGGGGGGCCCCCAGGGGCTGGGTCGGGGGGCCGGCGGAGACTGGAGCTGCCCCTCCCCTGCCCCCAGCTGGAGCTGGACCCCAAGTATGCCAACCAGACCTGTGGCCTGTGCGGCGACTTCAACGGGCTCCGGGCCGTCAGCGAGTTCTACGCCCACAGTGAGTGCCCCGGGTCAGGCGTGGCGGGTGGCCGACCCCAGCACGGTCCCTGGGAAGCTGGAGGTGCAGGGGTGGGTCTCACTGGGGCACTGGGCAGGGATCAAGTCAGGGGTGTCAACAGTTCCAGTGATGCCCCAGGGGGGTTTTGGGGGGTCCTGAGCACAGGCGGGAGCTCTGCCCCCAGAGCCCCCCAGGGTCTGCAAGGAGGGCCCGCTCTCTGCAGACGCCAGGCTGAGCCCGCTACAGTTTGGGAACCTGCAGAAGCTGGATGGGCCCACGGAGCAGTGCCAGGACCCCCTGCCCTCTTCCGCTGCTGACAACTGCACAGACGAGGTGGGCGCCTGCCCGGGGCGCCCCCAGACCCAGACCCACCAAGAGGGGCACTCGGGGCGCCGGGGAAAAGCCCTTCCAATGAGCTGGGCCGATCCCACCTCCGGAAGTGGCCTAGAGGTTCCAGGATCCCCGAAATCAGCGGAACCCAGCAGCTGTAAATGAGGCCCTGGAACTGATCAGGCGTGGGGGCTGAAGGAGGGCGGTCATCAGCAGGTTGGCACTGACCCCGCTGGGGCTGCCGAGGGGGCTGGGGGGCAGGCCCCTCCGCTGCCCCTTCTCTGCAGGGTGGGGTCTGCACCCCTCCCGGGCAAGTGTGTTCTGCAGCCCGGTGGGTGTGGGGGGTCCAGGGTCATGGGTCACCAAGCCGAACCCACACCGAGCATGGTGAGGCATCAGGGGTTGAGAAGGATGGGGGGGAGGTGGCCAGCTGGCCAGCTGGCTGGAGGCCTGGATGGACAGACAGAGCGGTGGGTGGAGAGATGGACAGTGAGGGGTGAAGGGGCCTCGGGGGAGGGGCTCCTGGCCTGGAAGGGGCTGCAGGGTGGGGTCCCCGCGTGAGCCCCAGGATGGACACAGCCTCCGTCCTGTCTCCCAGGAGGGCGTCTGCCGCCGCACGCTGCTGGGCCCCGCCTTCGCTCCGTGCCACGGGTTGGTGGACGCCGAGGTGTACGTGGCTGCCTGCACCCAGGACCTGTGCCGCTGCCCCACCTGCCCTTGTGCCACCTTCGCCGAGTACTCCCGCCAGTGTGCCCATGCTGGGGGGCAGCCGCAGAACTGGAGGGGCCCCGACCTCTGCCGTGAGTGCCCCGGGGAGGTGGCCCCGGGCACGACGCCTGGCCCCTGGCTGGGGACCCCCGGCAATCAGAGCCCCTTGGGGGCCCACAGTGAGAGGAAGGCAGGAGAGCAGGGGGTGGTGCAAGGACTGGGCATCTGGGGGCCCAGAGGGTGGCCCTGGCACATTGAGCAGGGCTCCGCCTGAACCCAGGTGGGGGCTGGAGGCTGTCCCCAGGGGCATGGGCCCCACACTCCCCTCCCCTCCCGCCTCACCCAGAAGACAGCTAGATGGGGCAAGAGGCCTCGTCTCCCGGACCCTTGGTGGCACATGGCGGGTGGGGGCAGGGGTGGCTTCCTGGGCCAAGCGCTGCCTCCTCCGCAGCCCAGACATGCCCCCTGAACACTCAGCATCAGGAGTGCGGCTCGCCCTGCGTGGACACCTGCTCCAACCCCGAGCGCTCCCAGCTGTGCGAGGACCACTGCGTGGACGGCTGCTTCTGCCCCCCAGGCAGGTGCTCCGGGCCCTCGGGGATGGCCCCCCGACGGCCTCTGCCCCCTCCGTGCGTCTGCCTCCATCGATGTCTCCCACACCTGCCCCCAGCCCCCGCTGAGAACTCGTGCCCCACCCCGCAGACACGGTGCTCGACGACGTCACCCACACGGGCTGCTTGCCCCTGCGGCAGTGCCCCTGCACCCACGGCGGCCGCACCTACGCCCCCGGGGCCTCCTTCAATACGAGCTGCAGCTCCTGGTAGGTCCTGGCCCCGCCCCGGCCCCGAAGGGCTCACCACCCCTCGCCACATCCTCTCTGCTCGCCCTCCCCGCAGCACCTGCTCCGGGGGACTTTGGCAGTGCCAGGACCTCCCGTGCCCAGGCACCTGCTCCGTCCAGGGCGGGTCCCACATCTCCACCTACGACGAGAAACTCTACGACGTACACGGGGACTGCAGTTACGTCCTCACCAAGGTGAGCCCCGCCTGCTGGGCCTCCCGAGGCCCTTGGCCCTGCGCTGCCCCGGGGAGGGTCCCCCGATGGCCATCAGTGGTGAAGCCCCGGGGTTCCATCCCCAGAAGAAGCTCACACTCGTGGGGCCCGGAGACAAGGGTCCCGCGGTGACCGCGTGCGAGTTCCCCACCCCCGCAGGGGCCTCCCGGGCCTGGGGCTCCCTGCCCGGCGGGGGGCTGAGCACCCAGCCCGTGGCGTGTCCTGCCCCGTCAGGTGTGTGCGGACAGTGCGCTCACCGTGCTCGCCGACCTGCGGAAGTGTGGCCTGACGGACAACGAGAACTGCCTCAAAACAGTGACACTGAGCTTGAACGGAGGGGACACGGTGAGGCCCCAGCTGGGGGCTGGGAGGGGTGGGGGCAGGCGGTCCCCCCTGGGGCGCCAGGCTGGCTCCTCCCCTCACTGACCGCAGCCCCGCCTCCTCTCGCCAGACCGTCCAGATCCAGGCCAACGGCGGGGTGTTCGTCAACTCCATCTACACCCAGCTGCCGGTGTCTGTGGGTACGTGGCCCCGGGGAGCCCTGTGAGGCCAGGCGGGGCCTCCAGGTGGCGGCACAGAGCCAGCCCGGCCCCTCCCAGGTCTTGGCGGTTCTCGGCTGCATGGTGGGGGGGCCTCCCGGCCGCTCTGCGGGAATCCGCGTGGCACCCTCTCATGCCCGGCCCCGCGGGAGGCTCAGCGGTCATGATCACACGCACGCCGAGCTCCTGCCCGGCTCCTGGCCCTGGAGGCGTGGCCGGGGCTCCTGCCAGGCGGTCCTGAGCCTCAAGACTCAGGCTCCTCGGCACCGCAGCCTCTGACCGCCCCCCACCCCCCGCAGCGGGCGTCGCGGTCTTCAGGCCGTCATCCTTCTTCATCCTGGTGCAGACGCGCCCCTGGCTGCAGCTGCAGGTGCAGCTGGTGCCCCTCATGCAGGTGTTCCTCTGGCTGGACCCCGCCTTCCGTGGCCAGATGTGCGGTGAGGCTGGGGGGGCCGGAAGCGGAGGGGCAGCCGGGGGGGGGGACGCGGCCTGGGAGGCCGCTGTTCCCGGGACGGCGAGGACCCTGGCCCGGGACAGCAGCTGGGAGGGTGGAGCGCAGGGCACGCTGCCCTCATGGCGGGCTTAGCATGGGCGCTGACCGCCCCTCCACCAGAGGTCATCTGCAGATAGTCTGGAACCTCCCTCCCAGAACTCTGGTTGGGGGGGGTCACCTTGCGGTGGGCCCTGCAGGTGTGGGGAGCCTGGGCCGGACTGGGCGGCCCCCTGATGCCCACACCCTCCCCCCATCCCTGCCCCCAGGCCTGTGCGGGAACTTCAACCAGAACCAGGCCGACGACTTCCGGACCGTTGGCGGTGTGGTGGAGGCCACGGCTGCGGCCTTCGCCAACACCTGGAAGACCCAGGCCGCCTGCCCCAATGTCAAGAACAGCTTCGAGGACCCCTGCTCCCTCAGCGTGGAGAACGGTGTGTGTCCAGCCGCCCCGGGGCCCCCGGATTGCCCGGGTCTGGGCCTGGGAGCTGTGAGGTTGGGGCTGGGGGTGGCCAGGCAGGGGGAACGCAGGGTCCTTGGCCGGCTGGGGGCTCATCCCCGGGAAGGCGCCTGCTGCCCTGTAAGCAGAGCCCACTGAGCGTGGCCAGTGAGCCCGTAAGCAGAGTCCCTGGGGGAGTCACTGGCCACGGGGCCTGGGGGCGCCGAGCGGGGCTGGGCGGGTGGGCAGGTGCAGGGGAGGCGGTGTGGGAGGAAGGTGGTGAGCGCTGAGCCGCGCCCGTGACTACCGGCCGCATGCCCCCCCGCCCAGAGAACTACGCCCAGCACTGGTGCTCGCTGCTGACCCGCCCTGCCGGGCCCTTCTCGCCCTGCCACTCCGTCGTCAGCCCTGGGCCCTTCCACTCGGTGAGACCCCCGGCCAGCACCCAGGGTGGGCCAGGGTGCCGGGAGCCGGACGGCCCGCACCTCCATGGCCATGGGTCAGGCCCGTTCGAGGGACACAGCCATGGACGGTGTGTTTGTTGCCTGGGGTGGCCGTGACAAAGGACCACAAACTGGGTGTGGGTTGGGGGGCGACAGCTGGAGGCCTCTACCCCGCACCCAAGTCCTGGATCACGGAGCTGGCAGGACCCCAGGGCCTTCCTGCCTCCCTAACCTCTGGGAGCCGCAAGACGGCACCACCCTCTGCTCGTCTCCACGAGGACCCAGACCTGTGAGTCTGCACTCAGAGCTCTCCTCGTGGGGACACCAGGTGTGCTGGTTCAGACCCACCCTAATGACCTCATCTGAGCTTCCGCACACCTGCAAGGAGCACGTTTCCAACAAGGCCACATTCACAGGCCCGGGGGCCTAACAGGGACACATTCTTCTCGGGGACGCAACTCCACCCATGACAGTTGGCTCACAGACCACCTTTTTGGAAGCCAAAATCCTCACGTGCACAAGGCTCTTGTCCCGAAGCATGCGTGTCCACGGCTGGAAGACCCAGGCCTGCTTTGGGGGTGCTGCTGGCCTGTCAGCATCCTCCCCGCCTGCCGCCCTCCCTCCAGCTTCTGCCTTTGGTCTCCCCCCGCAACCCATGCCCCTCCTAGGCAACCCAACCCGTGATGGATCCAGAATCCCAGTGGGACGCTGTCCTGGCCCCAGGCAGAGCCGTCTGTCCACCCTGTCCCTGTGCAGGCCTGGCCTCTCCTGCCCCTCAGGGCAGCGCGCCCACTCCCCCCGAATCCCATGGCCTTACGCCCAGCTTGGGGCTGCCCCGTGTCTCCGGCCCAGATGGGTGTCCCAGGAAGGATGGACAGGGAGAGAAGGGTCTCTGGTGGGCTGGGGCCCTGACGCCCCGGTGTGCCGCCAGAACTGCCTGTTCGACACCTGCAACTGTGAGAAGAGTGAGGACTGTATGTGTGCGGCCCTGTCCTCCTACGTCCGGGCCTGCGCTGCCCGCGGCGTGCTGCTCCGCGGCTGGCGGGACGGCGTGTGCAGTGAGTGTCCGCCAGCCGGCTAGACGGGCGTGGGGGGGACCGGGCACCCCGGGACACCCCCTGCCGCGTGTCCTCAGCGAGAGCGCAGGCCTCTCCCCACCCCCAGAGGGGAAGCCGAGCCTCGGGCCACTCCATCCCCAGTTTGGACGTGCCCAAGGTGAGCAGGGACAGGCCACCCGGCCGCTGACCTGCGTGTCGCCCGCCCACCCCCAGCCAAGTACGCGAGCAGCTGCCCGAAGACCCAGAGCTACGCCCATGTGGTGGACAGCTGCCAGCCCACCTGCCGCTCCCTGAGCCAGCCCGATGTCTCCTGCGACGTGGCCTTCGTGCCCGTGGACGGCTGCATCTGCCCCCAGCACACCTTCCTGGACGACACGGGCGACTGCGTCCCCGCCGAGGCCTGTCCCTGCTACCTGGGCGGCACGGTGCTGGCCCCCGGGGAGGTCGTTCACGACAACGGCGCGGTGTGGTGAGGGGCCTCCCCCTGCTGCCACTGCACCCCGCCTGCTTCTCACAGAGACACAGGGGCTCCCCGCGGAGCGGCCTTCACCCCGCCTGCCCCTCAGCCCTTCCGAGAGGGACCCCGCCTCTGGCCCGGGGAGGTGTTCTGCGGGTCTGGAGCCCGCGGAGGGCCGGCCTGGCTGCACCCCTGCCCCGGCCCCCCCCTTCCCTGCTGCACCCCACCCCACCCTTGCGCGAGTCCAGGGGCCTGGCTGGCGCCTCCGCTCACTCACCCAGTGCCTTCGGGTGGGGGGTGGGGTCCTCATCGCAGCCCCGCAGAAGGTGCCCGCCCCTGGCTCACGACACGGCCCGGGGCCCGGCTGGGGTCTGGGTGGGGGCAGTGGGGCAGTGGCCCAGACTGCCCCCGCCCTCGTCTCTCGTAGCTCGTGTGTGAGTGGGAGGCTGAGCTGTCTGGGGGCCACGGAGCAGAGCACAGGTGCGGCCTCCCCTGGACCTCTGCCCTTGGGGCCCCATGCTCCCCCCGTGACTGAGGGGAGGGCTGCGGCTGGCCGGGAGGCCCTCCCAGCGTGGCTGTCTCCGCAGGGTGCGTGGCCCCTATGGTGTTCCTCGACTGCAGCAACGCCTCTGCGGATGCGCCGGGGGCCGAGTGCGTGCGAAGCTGCCACACCCTGGACGTGGACTGTGTGAGTCGGCCTGACGGGCGTGGCTGCGCTGCCCGGGGGCCCGGGTGGGCGGCATCCCTGAGCCGGGCCAGAGGAACCGCTGACGGACACCCGCCTGTCCACAGTTCAGCACTCACTGCGTGTCGGGCTGTGTCTGCCCCGTGGGGCTGCTGTCCGACGGGAGCGGAGGCTGCGTGGCCCAGGAGGACTGCCCTTGTATGCACAACGAGGCCGCCTACAAGCCCGGGGAGGTCATCAAGGTCGACTGTAACACCTGGTGTGTGGAGGGGCTGCGGAGGGGCGGTGTGGGCCGACAGCACAGGGAGAGCTGGCCCCGGGCAGTCTGCTCTTTCCCCGGACCGCGCCCAGGGCCTGGCCTCCTCTGCCCAGCAGACGGCAGGGCCGGTTAAAGCCGCCCCATGACTGTGCCTGCACCCCGGGCACTGAGCGTTGCGGGTGGGCCAGCAGACAAGACCACGACCCAGGGTGTGGGGTCCGGGCCCCCCAGGCCCCACGCTCCTTGCTTTGTGAACCGCTGGAGCCCTGGGGGGGCAGCACCGCCTCCCACCTTATGGAAGAGGGGCCGGGTCCACGGCCTCATCACGGCCCCGCCTCCCCCTGCTTGCAGCACCTGCAGGGGCCGCAGGTGGGAGTGTAGCGACCGGCCCTGCCTGGGCACCTGTGTGGCCTATGGCGACGGCCACTTCCTCACCTTCGACGGCGAGCGCTACGGCTTCGAGGGGAGCTGCGAGTACACGCTGGCCCAGGTACGCGGCCCCTCCCCGCCCAGGGCTGCGACACCGGGGCCGGAGCCGTGACCACGACCCTCTCCTCCCCGCCCCAGGACTACTGCGTGGGCACTGACGCCGCCAACGGGACCTTCCGCATCGTCACCGAGAACGTGCCCTGCGGGACCACGGGCGTCACCTGCTCCAAGGCCATCAGGATCTTCCTGGGGGTGAGGGAGCCTGGGCGCCGCCCCTCCCTCTGCAGCCCTGTCCGAGCCCCCACGGGGGCCTCGGGCCTCCAGACCACAGCCCAGGGTCCTGACACCCAGGAGAGTCGCTCTCTCCTGGGTCTGGGCCTCTAGAGGCTCCAGGGGAGGGTCCTTCCCGCCTCGTCCAGCTTCTGGGGCTCCTGGCTTGTGGCCGTGTCCCCCCAGTCTCTGCCCTGAGCTCACACGGCCCCTCCTCTGCGTCCTTCCCCCGTCCTGTCCCTGGGTCTGGGCCCTCCCTAAATCCAGGATGGTCTCATCTCCAGACCATCGAAGACCCTTTGCCCAAACCAGGGCACACTTGTGGATTCCGGAGCTTAGAACTGGACATGTCTTTTGGGAGGGGGGCCTCCATTCAGCCCACCACACCTGGGGATGACCCCTTCTGGCAGAGGGAGGTCGGGATTCACAGCACAGAGTGCAGCTGCTGGCTGGGGGCGGTTCCCACCTGCTCCGAGGTGGGGAGGTGTGTGAGGAAGCAGGGGTCCCAGGGGGCTGAGAGGGGCTGCATGCTCTCCTGCTGCCCTCTGTGCTCCCCCCACCACCGACGGCCCCCAAGCTCCCCCTCGGCCTCTGCTGCCCCCCAGCCTCTCACCTCGAGCTCAAGGATAATGCCAGGAGGCTAGCTCACTCCTAATGCCAGCCCCATGCCTCATGCCCCCAAACACCCTGGTGCCCGCCTGGGCCACATTGGGGAGGGGGCTCGGGCCCAGAGCTGGTCCCTCAGCTCCCTGCAGGCGGCACCTCCCCATGCCCCTCTGCAGAGCTACGAGCTGATCCTGCACGAGGGCACCCACAGAGTGCTGCAGAGGGGGCCGGGTGGAGACCTGCCCTACAGGGTCCGGTACATGGGCATCTACCTGACTGTGGAGACCCACAGCGGCGTGGTTGTGTCCTGGGACCGGAAGACCAGCGTGATCATCCGGCTGCGCCATGAATACAAGGTGAGGGCCGCAGGCTGCGGGACCCCCGGGTGGGCGCAGAGCTCTTACTCCAGAGCAGGCCCAGCAGTGTGGTCTGGCAGCTGACGGACCGCTGAGGGCTGGGGTGGGGGAGGCGCGGGCACACGCCCAGTTCCCAAGGGGCCGTGTCTGTCCTGGGGGGAAGGCGCCCTTGGCTCCCTGGTCCCCGCGCCCAGCCGCTCCATGCCCGCTGGGCTCAGGCTCTATGGGCGAGGCAGGCACCTGCCCACTGCAGGACCCCGAGTGCCCCTGCCTTCCGGAAAGCTTGCTGGGTGCTGCCTGAGGGGTGGGGTGCCCTGCAGCCGTGCCTCCGGGCCAGGCTCTGAGTCTCCCGCGGCGCCGCCCCGCGTGCCCTGTGCTGTCCCTGCAGGGGAGGGTCTGCGGGCTGTGCGGGAACTTCGACGACAACGCCCTCAACGACTTCACCACGCGGAGCCAGTCTGTGGCGGGCGACGTGCTGGAGTTTGGCAACAGCTGGAAATTCTCCCCGTCGTGCCCGGATGCTCTGGCCCCCAGGGACCCCTGCACCGCCAACCCGTACCGCAGGTCCTGGGCCCAGAAGCAGTGCAGCATCATCAACAGCGCCACCTTCAGCGGCTGCCATTCTCAGGTGGGCAGGATCGGGGGGGGCCTGCGTCTGGCCCGAGCGGGCCCTCTGAGGACGGCCTTGACCCCAACCATTGTGCAGGACACGCTGTGTGGCCCTCCCCCCGGCAGGTGCCGGCATCCCCAGTCCTGCCCCACGTTCCCTGACCACACTCAGCCTCGCCCTCTGGAAATTCCCGGCCCCGAGGGTCACCTCCTGTCCTCCCGCACATTCCCTGAGCTGCCAGCCCCCCACATGGACAAACCTCAGGGCGCCTCCAGCCCGGCCCAGCCCCCGGGAGCAGACACTCGTGACGGCCTCAGGCCCTTCCCACAGCCCGTCCCGCTGCCCAGGGACCGCAGGGTGCAGTCGCTGACGCGGATCTCGGGGCCCGGGCCGTGCACGCGATGAGCAGGCA
>SJYT01045188.1:21953-81206 GCA_006410635.1 Cephalophus harveyi
CCTCCACACCGCCCCCCCCACCCCCCAGTGCCCTGCCCGTTCGATCAGAAAGTCCTTTGTGAAGTGACGCAGTGGGTTCCGACTCAGATGGCTCTGCCCGTGGTGGCAAATGCAAGACTTGGGCTCCCCGGTCTCTGCTGGCTGGGAGGGAAGAGCGGGCTGGGCACCCCCTGGCCCTGTGGAGACAGGACAGGTCGCAGCAGGGTCACGAGGGTTCTGGCCTGCCGCTAAGTGAGGCGCCGAGCAGAGGCAAGGGAAGGGTGGCGGGGTGAGGCCCGAGAGGAGAGGGGAGCCCCGAGGCGGCGCCCAGCCGGCAGTGGGGCTTGCTCGCGGGCCGCCGGCCGCCCCGGGGCTGCGGGCTGGCGCCTCGCGCTGAGCAGCCCCTGCCCCGCCCAGGTCGACTCCAGCAGGTACTTCGAGGCCTGCGTGAGCGACGCCTGCGCCTGCGACTCGGGCGGCGACTGCGAGTGCCTCTGCACGGCCGTGGCCGCCTACGCCCAGGCCTGCCGCGACGCGGGCGTGTGCGTGTCCTGGCGGACCCCGGACGTCTGCCGTGAGTTGGGCTGTCCCTGGGGGTGGGTGGAGGTGCAGCTGCAGCCGCTCGGGGGCCTGGCGGGCTTGTGTGCACACACAAGGACATGCATGTGCAACATGTGTGTGTACATGCTCTTGTGTGTAAAAACCAGACAGACACATTGCCCCCAAAGGGGAAGGCTCCCTGGGGGCCAGTTCTGAGGGCAGGGATGAGAAGTCAGCCTGGCACTCGGGGGTGCAGCCCGAGGTGCCTCCTTCCTGGGAGGGTGAGCCCGGCCGGCGCCCACAGCCTCTCTCCCCGCCGCTCAGCTCTGTTCTGCGACTACTACAACCCGCACGGGGAGTGCCAGTGGCACTACCAGCCCTGCGGGGCCCCCTGCCTGAAGACCTGCCGGAACCCCAGCGGGCTTTGCCTGACGGACCTGCCAGGCCTGGAAGGTGAGGACAGGCTTCTGTGGGGAGGCCACACCTCGTCACCCCAGGAGAGCACACAGGCGAGGGGCCCAGGGGCGCCTGCCGCCCCATGTCCGCCCCTGGGACAGGGAGGCAGAGACGGCGGCTCGGCAAAAGCGCACACCGCCCGGCCCGAGCCGTGAGTCTTCTCCCTGCCCTGTCCACCCAGGCTGCTACCCGAAGTGCCCGTCCAGCAAGCCGTTCTTCGACGAGGACCAGATGAAGTGTGTGGCCCGGTGCAGCGGCTGCTATGACGAAGATGGGAACTACTATGATGTCGGCACGAGGGTTCCCGCCACGGAGAACTGTCAGAGCTGGTGAGCCAGTGTGGGTGCGGGGCAGGGCCAGGTGGGGCTTGTGCCCTGCTGGCTCTGAGCTCTTCTCTCTCCCTCCCCCAGTGACTGCACCTCCAGCGGCCTCCAGTGCGCCCACAGCCCCGAGGGTAAGGGGGGCCCGGTTGGTGTGGGGCCTCGGAGCTGGGGGCTCAGACTGAGCCCGTTCTTGTCCGTCTTTAGCCTGTGCGTGCAGCTACGAGGGCAGGACCTACGCCTACGGGGACGTCATCTACAACACGACCGATGGGCTGGGCGCCTGCCTGATCGCCATCTGCAGAGACAACGGGACCATCGTCCGCAGGGCCGTGGAGTGTCCCGGAACCCCGTCTACACCGCCCTTCACCTTCACCAGCACCGCAGCTCCGCCCTCCACCACGGGTAAGCCTGGCGGGCACACCACGGGGCCTGCCTTACTGCCAGGGCCCTGGACCCTGACAGTGGTCTGGGTGCTGAGGGAGGGCCCAGGAAGCACCCGGCCCAGGTGTCCTGGATGCAGAGGATGGTCCGGGGCCAACCCTGGGGCAAGGGAACATGAGTCGCCCCTCCTATGGGCGTGGTTGGCAAGGATGCAGGGGAGGCTGATGGGGACCCCTGCCCTCTGCCCACAGGCTTGGTCCCCACCCCCTCCACTGTGTGTGTGCGGAAGGTCTGCCACTGGTCCGACTGGTATGATGGAGGCCATCCAGAGCCAGGCATGAGCGGGGGAGACTTTGAAACATTTGAGAACCTGAGGCAGAGGGGTTACCAGGTCTGCCTGGCCCCCGTTGACGTTGAGTGCCAGGCGCAGCTATTCCCAGGCATGCCCCTGGAGAAGCTGGGCCAGAAGGTGGAGTGTAGCCTGGACAAGGGCTTGACCTGCCTCAACAGCGAGCAGAGCCCTCCGCTCTGTCTCAACTACAAGCTGAAGGTCCTCTGCTGCGACTACGTGCCCTGTGGCACCAGCCAGCCTCCAGCCTCCCAGGCCACGACAACCGGACGGCCCACCCACCCAACCACGGTGCTGCCCACGGCCCAGACTCCATCCACCACGCTGACCACAACCACGGCCCCAGAGGGCAGCAGCTCTGTGTTCCCGGCCACCACCACCTGTGAGCCTCACTGCCACTGGACAGAGTGGTTCGACGTGGACTACCCCAAGTACGAGGAGGGCGGGGGCGACTTCGAGACCTATGAGAAGATCAGGGGTGCGGGAGGGGCTGTGTGCAAGCAGCCCCAGGAGATAGAATGTGAGGCTGAGAACTACCCTGGCCTGACACCGGAGCAGGTGGGCCAGCGAGTGCACTGCGACGTCCGCTTCGGCCTGGTCTGCAGGAACGAGGAGCAACTGGGGCTGTTCAAGATGTGCGTCAACTACAGGATGCGCGCGCTGTGCTGTAGCAGCCACTGCACGCTGCCCACGGCCACCACGTCCCCCACGGCCACAGTGCCCACGGTCACTGCCACCACTGCCACGGTGCCCACGGCCACCACCTCCACAGCCACGGTGCCCACAGCCACCAGCTCCACAGCCACAGTGCCCACGGCCGCCACCTCCAGAGCCACGGCTACAGTGCCCACGGCCACCACCTCCACTGCCACAGTGCCCACGGCCACCACCTCCACAGCCACAGTGCCCACGGCCACCACCACCTCTGCCACAGTGCCCACGGCCACCACCTCCACTGCCACCATCTCTACAGCTGCCACCTCCAATGCCACAGCCCCGACTGTTGCGGATGTCACTGCTACGGTGCCCACTGCCACCATCACCACTGGCACAGTCCCCACTGCCTCTACTGCCTCCAGAACCACCGCCACTGCTGTGCCCACACCCACGCAGACCAGAACACAGACGGGGAGCACAGTGGTTCCCGGGTCCCCTGCCAGCAGTGCCACACCAGTGCCCGCCCTTTCCACGGAGCTCACGACCCGAGGTACGTCCTCGAGTCCAGGCCACACAAGCACACTCCCAACATCTCCTGCAGGATCCACAGTGTCCACCACCCCAGGGACAGCCACGTCGGTCCTCCCGACTCAGAAAACCTCACAGGGGCCCACCTCGGTGTTGGCAACAACTCAAACCTCCACAGCTCGGCCGCAGACAGAAGCATCACTGAGCCCCACAGGCACCCCATCCACCCAACACACCAGGACCAGCACCCCAGGCCCCGCCACGGCCACCACTGGGGCCCCCACCAGCCAGGGCACGACCAGCTGTCAGCCCAGGTGCACGTGGACGGAGTGGTTCGACGTGGACTACCCCAAGTACGAGGAGGGCGGGGGCGACTTCGAGACCTATGAGAAGGTCAGGGGTGCAGGAGGGGCTGTGTGCAAGCAGCCCCAGGAGATAGAATGTGAGGCTGAGAACTACCCTGGCCTGACACCGGAGCAGGTGGGCCAGCGAGTGCACTGCGACGTCCGCTTCGGCCTGGTCTGCAGGAACGAGGAGCAACTGGGGCTGTTCAAGATGTGCGTCAACTACAGGATGCGCGCGCTGTGCTGTAGCAGCCACTGCACGCTGCCCACGGCCACCACGTCCCCCACGGCCACAGTGCCCACGGTCACTGCCACCACTGCCACGGTGCCCACGGCCACCACCTCCACAGCCACGGTCCCCACGGTCACCACCTCCACTGCCACAATGCCCACGTCCACCACCACCTCTGGCACAGTGCCCACGGCCACCACCTCCACAGCCACAGCACCCACGGCCACCACCTCCACAACCACAGTGCCCACAGCCACCAGCTCCACAGCCACAGTGCCCACGGCCACCAGCTCCACAGCCACAGTGCCCATGGCCACCACCACCTCTGGCACGGTGCCCACGGCCACCACCTCCACAGCCACAGTGCCCACGGCCACCACCACCTCTGCCACAGAGCCCACGGTCTCTGCCACCACTGCCACAGTGCCAACGGCCACCAGCTCCACAGCCACAGTGCCCACGGCCACCACCACCACAGCCACAATGCCCACGGCCACCACCACCACAGCCACAGTGCCCACGGTCTCTGCCACCACTGCCACAGTGCCCACAGCCACCACCACCTCTGCTACAGTGCCCACGGCCACCAGCTCCACAACCACAGTGCCCACGGCCACCACCACCTCTGCCACAGTGCCCACGGCCACCACCACCTCTGCCACAGTGCCCACGGCCACCACCTCCACTGCCACAGTGCCCACGGCCACCACCTCCACTGCCACAGTGCCCACGGCCACCACCTCCATAGCCACAGTGCCCACGGCCACCACCTCCATGGCTACAGTGCCCATGGCCACCACTGCCACAACCACAGCCACAGTGCCCACGGCCACCACCGCCACAACCACAGCCACAGTGCCCACGGCAACCAGCTCCACAGCCACAGTGTCCATGGCCACCCCCTCCACAGCCCCTGGCACCATTGCCACCTCCCTTACAGTGCCCACTGTGACTGCCTCCACAGCCACAGTGCCCACGGCAACCACCACCCCTGCTATAGTGCCCATGGCCACGACTGCCACAGTGACAGTGCCCACGGCCACCACTGCTACAGTGCCCACAGCTACAGTGCCCACGGCCACCACCACCACTGCCACGGCTACAGTGCCCATGGCCACCAGCTCCACAGCCCCTGGCACCACTGCCACCTCTCTTACAGTGCCCACTGTGACTGCCACCACAGCAACAGTGCCCACAGCCATCACCTCCACTGCCATCATCTCTACAGCTGCCACCTCCAATGCCACAGCCCCGACTGTTGCGGTTGTCACTGCTACGGTGCCCACTGCCACCATTGCCACTGGCACAGTCCCCGCTGCCTCTACTGCCTCCAGAACCACCGCCACTGCTGTGCCCACACCCACGCAGACCAGAACACAGACGGGGAGCACAGTGGTTCCCGGGTCCCCTGCCAGCAGTGCCACACCAGTGCCCGCCCTTTCCACGGAGCTCACGACCCGAGGGACGTCCTCGAGTCCAGGCCACACAAGCACACTCCCAACATCTCCTGCAGGATCCACAGGGTCCACCACCCCAGGCCCCGCCACGGCCACCACTGGGGCCCCCACCCGCCAGGGCACGACCAGCTGTCAGCCCAGGTGCACGTGGACGGAGTGGTTTGACGTGGACTACCCCAAGTACGAGGAGGGCGGGGGCGACTTCGAGACCTATGAGAAGGTCAGGGGTGCAGGAGGGGCTGTGTGCAAGCAGCCCCAGGAGATAGAATGTGAGGCTGAGAACTACCCTGGCCTGACACCGGAGCAGGTGGGCCAGCGAGTGCACTGCGACGTCCGCTTCGGCCTGGTCTGCAGGAACGAGGAGCAACTGGGGCTGTTCAAGATGTGCGTCAACTACAGGATGCGCGCGCTGTGCTGTAGCAGCCACTGCACGCTGCCCACGGCCACCACGTCCCCCACGGCCACAGTGCCCACGGTCACTGCCACCACTGCCACGGTGCCCACGGCCACCACCTCCACAGCCACAGTGCCCACGGTCACTGCCACCACTGCCACAGTGCCCACGGCCACCACTTCCACAGCCACGGTCCCCACGGTCACCACCTCCACTGCCACAATGCCCACGTCCACCACCACCTCTGGCACAGTGCCCACGGCCACCACCTCCACAGCCACAGCACCCACGGCCACCACCTCCACAGCCACAGTGCCCACAGCCACCACCTCTGCCACGGTGCCCACGGCCACCACCTCTGCCACAGTGCCCACGGCCACCACCTCTGCCACAGTGCCCACGGCCACCACCACCTCTGCCACAGTGCCCACGGCCACCACCTCCACAGCCACAGAGCCCACGGCCACCAGCTCCACAGCTACGGTGGCCACGGCCACCACCTCCACAGCCACAGTGCCCACGGCCACCACCTCCACAGCCACGGTGCCCACGGCCACCAGCTCCACAGCCACAGTGCCCACAGCCACCGCCACCTCTGCCACGGTGCCCACAGCCACCACCTCCACAGCCACGGTGCCCACGGCCACCAGCTCCACAGCCACAGTGCCCACGGCCACCACCTCCACAGCCACAGTGCCCACGGCCACCACCACCTCTGCCACAGTGCCCACGGCCACCACCTCCACTGCCACAGTGCCCACGGCCACCACCTCCACAGCCACAGTGCCCACGGCCACCACCACCTCTGCCACAGTGCCCACGGCCACCACCTCCACTGCCACAGTGCCCACGGCCACCACCTCCACAGCCACAGTGCCCACGGCCACCACCACCTCTGCCACAGTGCCCACGGCCACCACCTCCACTGCCACAGTGCCCACGGCCACCACCTCCACAGCCACAGTGCCCACGGCCACCACCACCTCTGCCACAGTGCCCACGGCCACCACCTCCACTGCCACAGTGCCCACGGCCACCACCTCCACAGCCACAGTGCCCACGGCCACCACCACCTCTGCCACAGTGCCCACGGCCACCACCTCCACTGCCACAGTGCCCACGGCCACCACCTCCACAGCCACAGTGCCCACGGCCACCACCACCTCTGCCACAGTGCCCACGGCCACCACCTCCACTGCCACAGTGCCCACGGCCACCACCTCCACAGCCACAGTGCCCACGGCCACCACCACCTCTGCCACAGTGCCCACGGCCACCACCTCCACTGCCACAGTGCCCACGGCCACCACCTCCACAGCCACAGTGCCCACGGCCACCACCACCTCTGCCACAGTGCCCACGGCCACCACCTCCACTGCCACAGTGCCCACGGCCACCACCTCCACAGCCACAGTGCCCACGGCCACCACCACCTCTGCCACAGTGCCCACGGCCACCACCTCCACTGCCACAGTGCCCACGGCCACCACCTCCACAGCCACAGTGCCCACGGCCACCACCACCTCTGCCACAGTGCCCACGGCCACCACCTCCACTGCCACAGTGCCCACGGCCACCACCTCCACAGCCACAGTGCCCACGGCCACCACCACCTCTGCCACAGTGCCCACGGCCACCACCTCCACTGCCACAGTGCCCACGGCCACCACCTCCACAGCCACAGTGCCCACGGCCACCACCACCTCTGCCACAGTGCCCACGGCCACCACCTCCACTGCCACAGTGCCCACGGCCACCACCTCCACAGCCACAGTGCCCACGGCCACCACCACCTCTGCCACAGTGCCCACGGCCACCACCTCCACTGCCACAGTGCCCACGGCCACCACCTCCACAGCCACAGTGCCCACGGCCACCACCACCTCTGCCACAGTGCCCACGGCCACCACCTCCACTGCCACAGTGCCCACGGCCACCACCTCCACAGCCACAGTGCCCACGGCCACCACCACCTCTGCCACAGTGCCCACGGCCACCACCTCCACTGCCACAGTGCCCACGGCCACCACCTCCACAGCCACAGTGCCCACGGCCACCACCACCTCTGCCACAGTGCCCACGGCCACCACCTCCACTGCCACAGTGCCCACGGCCACCACCTCCACAGCCACAGTGCCCACGGCCACCACCACCTCTGCCACAGTGCCCACGGCCACCACCTCCACTGCCACAGTGCCCACGGCCACCACCTCCACAGCCACAGTGCCCACGGCCACCACCACCTCTGCCACAGTGCCCACGGCCACCACCTCCACTGCCACAGTGCCCACGGCCACCACCTCCACAGCCACAGTGCCCACGGCCACCACCTCCACAGCCACAGTGCCCACGGCCACCACCACCTCTGCCACAGTGCCCACGGCCACCACCTCCACTGCCACAGTGCCCACGGCCACCACCTCCACAGCCACAGTGCCCACGGCCACCACCTCCACAGCCACAGTGCCCACGGCCACCACCACCTCTGCCACAGTGCCCACGGCCACCACCTCCACTGCCACAGTGCCCACGGCCACCACCTCCACAGCCACAGTGCCCACGGCCACCACCTCCACAGCCACAGTGCCCACGGCCACCACCACCTCTGCCACAGTGCCCACGGCCACCACCTCCACTGCCACAGTGCCCACGGCCACCACCTCCACAGCCACAGTGCCCACGGCCACCACCTCCACAGCCACAGTGCCCACGGCCACCACCACCTCTGCCACAGTGCCCACGGCCACCACCTCCACTGCCACAGTGCCCACGGCCACCACCTCCACAGCCACAGTGCCCACGGCCACCACCTCCACAGCCACAGTGCCCACGGCCACCACCACCTCTGCCACAGTGCCCACGGCCACCACCTCCACTGCCACAGTGCCCACGGCCACCACCTCCACAGCCACAGTGCCCACGGCCACCACCTCCACAGCCACAGTGCCCACGGCCACCACCACCTCTGCCACAGTGCCCACGGCCACCACCTCCACTGCCACAGTGCCCACGGCCACCACCTCCACAGCCACAGTGCCCACGGCCACCACCTCCACAGCCACAGTGCCCACGGCCACCACCACCTCTGCCACAGTGCCCACGGCCACCACCTCCACTGCCACAGTGCCCACGGCCACCACCTCCACAGCCACAGTGCCCACGGCCACCACCACCTCTGCCACAGTGCCCACGGCCACCACCTCCACTGCCACAGTGCCCACGGCCACCACCTCCACAGCCACAGTGCCCACGGCCACCACCTCCACAGCCACAGTGCCCACGGCCACCACCTCTGCCACGGTGCCCACGGCCACCACCTCCACAGCCACAGTGCCCACGGCCACCACCTCCACAGCCACAGTGCCCACGGCCACCACCTCTGCCACGGTGCCCACGGCCACCGCCTCCACAGCCACTGCCACCAGTGCAACTATCACCCTCCCTACAGCTGCCACTTCCAGTGCCATCATTTCTACAGTGACCATCGCCACTGGCACAGTCCCCACTGCCTCTACTGCCTCCAGCACCACCGCCACTGCTGTGCCCACACCCACGCAGACCAGAACACAGACGGGGAGCACAGTGGTTCCCGGGTCCCCTGCCAGCAGTGCCACACCAGTGCCCGCCCTTTCCACGGAGCTCACGACCCGAGGTACGTCCTCGAGTCCAGGCCACACAAGCACACTCCCAACATCTCCTGCAGGATCCACAGGGTCCACCACCCCAGGCCCCGCCACGGCCACCACTGGGGCCCCCACCCGCCAGGGCACGACCAGCTGTCAGCCCAGGTGCACGTGGACGGAGTGGTTTGATGTGGACTTCCCCACCTCTGGGGTCATGGGTGGAGACATAGAGACCTACGACAATATCCGGGCTGCAGGCGGCAAAATGTGCCAGGATCCAGAGAAGATCGAATGCCGGGCAGAGAGCTACCCCGAGGTCAGCATCGACCAGATCGGGCAGGCAGTCAACTGCAGCCTGGAGACAGGGTTGGTGTGCAGGAACAAGGACCAGAGGGGGCCTTTCACCATGTGCTTCAATTACAACATCCGTGTTTACTGCTGTGATGATGTCCGACACTGCCCCACCACAGCCACCGCAGGCCTCCGGTCCACTTCCCTGCCCCCTAGCAGCTCCACAGCAACGGGGCCATGGCCACCGGCCTCCACCACGACCTGGTCCCCGCTCTCCACCTCCACGGTCCTGCCCGCCACCCCGAAGCCAACTCTGACGGGTGCCCCCTCCACAGTCACTCTGGTAACTTCCCACGTTCTTGAGTCCACCTCGGTGACCAACCTGCCCCCCAGCCCAGTGATGCCCACCACCAGGACCACCACTCATACCCACTTCCTGCCACCCACAACCTCCAAGGGCACTACGCAAGTCAACCCCCTCCACAGTCACTCTGGTAACTTCCCACGTTCTTGAGTCCACCTCGGTGACCAACCTGCCCCCCAGCCCAGTGATGCCCACCACCAGGACCACCACTCATACCCACTTCCTGCCACCCACAACCTCCAAGGGCACTACGCAAGTCACAGAGCTCCCCACCAGGCTCTCCGAGACCACGACCAGGCCCCCCGTGAGCACACTCAGCACAGGCCAGGCTCCCTCCAGCACAGGGCCAGACGCCAGAACCTCCCTCTCCCCTCCGGGGCCTGAGCCCAGCACCTCCTCACTGGGCACTACCCTGGGCCCCACCACCACCACCACCACGAGTGTGACAGGACCCTCCTCCACGGCAACCACCGAGAGGGTCTCCACCCCCACCAGTGTGACTGGACCCTCCTCCACGGCGACCACCGAGAGGGTCTCCACACCCACCAGTGTGACTGGACCCTCCTCCACGGCGACCACCGAGAGGGTCTCCACACCCACCAGTGTGACTGGACCCTCCTCCACGGCGACCACCGAGAGGGTCTCCACCCCCACCAGTGTGACTGGACCCTCCTCCACGGCGACCACCGAGAGGGTCTCCACCCCAACGAGTCTGACTGGACCCTCCTCCACGGTGACCACCGAGAGGGTCTCCACACCCACCAGTGTGACAGGACCCTCCTCCACGGCGACCACAGAGGGGGTCTCCACCCCCACCAGTGTGACTGGACCCTCCTCCACGGCGACCACCGAGAGGGTCTCCACACCCACCAGTGTGACTGGACCCTCCTCCACGGCGACCACCGAGAGGGTCTCCACACCCACCAGTGTGACTGGACCCTCCTCCACGGCGACCACCGAGAGGGTCTCCACACCCACCAGTGTGACTGGACCCTCCTCCACGGCGACCACCGAGAGGGTCTCCACACCCACCAGTGTGACTGGACCCTCCTCCACGGCGACCACCGAGAGGGTCTCCACACCCACCAGTGTGACTGGACCCTCCTCCACGGCGACCACCGAGAGGGTCTCCACACCCACCAGTGTGACTGGACCCTCCTCCACGGCGACCACCGAGAGGGTCTCCACACCCACCAGTGTGACTGGACCCTCCTCCACGGCGACCACCGAGAGGGTCTCCACACCCACCAGTGTGACTGGACCCTCCTCCACGGCGACCACCGAGAGGGTCTCCACACCCACCAGTGTGACTGGACCCTCCTCCACGGCGACCACCGAGAGGGTCTCCACACCCACCAGTGTGACTGGACCCTCCTCCACGGCGACCACCGAGAGGGTCTCCACACCCACCAGTGTGACTGGACCCTCCTCCACGGCGACCACCGAGAGGGTCTCCACACCCACCAGTGTGACTGGACCCTCCTCCACGGCGACCACCGAGAGGGTCTCCACACCCACCAGTGTGACTGGACCCTCCTCCACGGCGACCACCGAGAGGGTCTCCACACCCACCAGTGTGACTGGACCCTCCTCCACGGCGACCACCGAGAGGGTCTCCACACCCACCAGTGTGACTGGACCCTCCTCCACGGCGACCACCGAGAGGGTCTCCACACCCACCAGTGTGACTGGACCCTCCTCCACGGCGACCACCGAGAGGGTCTCCACACCCACCAGTGTGACTGGACCCTCCTCCACGGCGACCACCGAGAGGGTCTCCACACCCACCAGTGTGACTGGACCCTCCTCCACGGCGACCACCGAGAGGGTCTCCACACCCACCAGTGTGACTGGACCCTCCTCCACGGCGACCACCGAGAGGGTCTCCACCCCCACCAGTGTGACTGGACCCTCCTCCACGGCGACCACCGAGAGGGTCTCCACACCCACCAGTGTGACTGGACCCTCCTCCACGGCGACCACCGAGAGGGTCTCCACACCCACCAGTGTGACTGGACCCTCCTCCACGGCGACCACCGAGAGGGTCTCCACACCCACCAGTGTGACTGGACCCTCCTCCACGGCGACCACCGAGAGGGTCTCCACACCCACCAGTGTGACTGGACCCTCCTCCACGGCGACCACCGAGAGGGTCTCCACACCCACCAGTGTGACTGGACCCTCCTCCACGGCGACCACCGAGAGGGTCTCCACACCCACCAGTGTGACTGGACCCTCCTCCACGGCGACCACCGAGAGGGTCTCCACACCCACCAGTGTGACTGGACCCTCCTCCACGGCGACCACCGAGAGGGTCTCCACACCCACCAGTGTGACTGGACCCTCCTCCACGGCGACCACCGAGAGGGTCTCCACACCCACCAGTGTGACTGGACCCTCCTCCACGGCGACCACCGAGAGGGTCTCCACACCCACCAGTGTGACTGGACCCTCCTCCACGGCGACCACCGAGAGGGTCTCCACACCCACCAGTGTGACTGGACCCTCCTCCACGGCGACCACCGAGAGGGTCTCCACACCCACCAGTGTGACTGGACCCTCCTCCACGGCGACCACCGAGAGGGTCTCCACACCCACCAGTGTGACTGGACCCTCCTCCACGGCGACCACCGAGAGGGTCTCCACACCCACCAGTGTGACTGGACCCTCCTCCACGGCGACCACCGAGAGGGTCTCCACACCCACCAGTGTGACTGGACCCTCCTCCACGGCGACCACCGAGAGGGTCTCCACACCCACCAGTGTGACTGGACCCTCCTCCACGGCGACCACCGAGAGGGTCTCCACACCCACCAGTGTGACTGGACCCTCCTCCACGGCGACCACCGAGAGGGTCTCCACACCCACCAGTGTGACTGGACCCTCCTCCACGGCGACCACCGAGAGGGTCTCCACACCCACCAGTGTGACTGGACCCTCCTCCACGGCGACCACCGAGAGGGTCTCCACACCCACCAGTGTGACTGGACCCTCCTCCACGGCGACCACCGAGAGGGTCTCCACACCCACCAGTGTGACTGGACCCTCCTCCACGGCGACCACCGAGAGGGTCTCCACACCCACCAGTGTGACTGGACCCTCCTCCACGGCGACCACCGAGAGGGTCTCCACACCCACCAGTGTGACTGGACCCTCCTCCACGGCGACCACCGAGAGGGTCTCCACACCCACCAGTGTGACTGGACCCTCCTCCACGGCGACCACCGAGAGGGTCTCCACACCCACCAGTGTGACTGGACCCTCCTCCACGGCGACCACCGAGAGGGTCTCCACACCCACCAGTGTGACTGGACCCTCCTCCACGGCGACCACCGAGAGGGTCTCCACACCCACCAGTGTGACTGGACCCTCCTCCACGGCGACCACCGAGAGGGTCTCCACACCCACCAGTGTGACTGGACCCTCCTCCACGGCGACCACCGAGAGGGTCTCCACACCCACCAGTGTGACTGGACCCTCCTCCACGGTGACCACCGAGAGGGTCTCCACACCCACCAGTGTGACTGGACCCTCCTCCACGGTGACCACACCAAGTGTGACTGGACCCTCCTCCACAGTGACCACCGAGAGAGTCTCCACCCCCACGAGTGTGACAGGACCCTTGTCCACGGTGACCACAGAGGGGGTCTCCATCCCCACGAGTGTGTCTGGACCCTCCTCCATGGCAACCACCAAGAGGATGTTCACCTCTAGTCCCTCTCCCTTCCCGGGGTCCTCATCCATGACCACCAAGCCAGACTTGTCCAGTACAACCACAGGTCACGTGTTGACCTCCCCCTTATCGACTACTCCCGTGTCTCCACTCACTACCCGCTCCTGGTCCTCAGAGACCCCTGGCAGCCTGATGCCCTCCTTTGTTCCCACCACCTCGCCTAGCCCCGCCACCCCCTGCCTTTGCCACGCCTTTGGGAAGTTCTTCCTGCCAGGTATGTGAAGTGCCAGCCCTCCTGCAGACCTCCTCCCTGGCATTTGATCAGAGACCCCTGGCAGCCTGATGCCCTCCTTTGTTCCCACCACCTCGCCTAGCCCCGCCACCCCCTGCCTTTGCCACGCCTTTGGGAAGTTCTTCCTGCCAGGTATGTGAAGTGCCAGCCCTCCTGCAGACCTCCTCCCTGGCATTTGGCTGCCTTGGCATGGCTGTCCTCATGCCCTTGGCCCCACCCTGGCTGACCTGTTGTCTCTGACCTTGTAGGGGACATTGTCTACAACAAGACAGACGGGGCAGGCTGCCCCTTCTTAGCCATCTGCAACCAGCGCTGTGAACTTGACCGCTTCCAGGGCGCCTGCACCACCTCCTCACCCCCAGGGACCTCAGCCTCTGTGCCCCCAACCACCCCAGTTAGCGGTTGTGATCGCACAATCCCTCCTCGAAAGGTGTGCCTCCCCCTCCACCAGGACCTGCCAGGCCCTCCCGTGCGCACGGGGCCCGGGGCGTCTATCAGGGTGGATGGCACGCCCCCAGCCCTCAGTGGCCACTCTACGGGTCGCTCTGGCTGGAGGAAGGCACAAAGGGTCCAAGCCCAGCCAGGAGGCAGCGGCCGCCCTGCCCCCGGCAGCGGGGGTCCTGCGGCTGAGGTGGGGGCAGTGAGAAGGGGGCCTGCCAGCCCACCCCGCGAGCGCTGTGCTGTCTCTCCCAGGTGAATGAGTCCTGGTTCCTGGAGGACTGCACGGTGGCCCGTTGCGAAGGTGACAACCGCATCATCCTGCTGGGGCCACGGCCGATGAACAGCATCACGTGTGTGAACGGGCATCTGCCCGTGAAGGTGCAGAACCAGAGCCATCGCTGCGTCTACCGCTACGAGTGCGAGTGTGAGCGCCCGCCCTTGGCTCTGGGTGGGGGAGGGTTGGTGGGGTTTGAAACGTGCACACCCCCCGCTCCATGCCCTAGGCCTGGGGTCGCTGGGCCCATCCCCATCAGGCTTGACAGTTGGAAGGGAACCCGGGGACTTCTGAGAGCGGGGAGAGTAGGGGTGAAGGTGAGTTCTGAGAGGGTCGCGTCCTGAGGGTCCTGAGCAGCTTTCCTGGCAGAACGGCACACGGGAGGAGGCGGGTGGTCTTACAGTCCTCGGGCTCCTGGGGGTCATTTAACAAATGACCCCCCACCCCCGCCCCAGCCAGGCATCTTAAAACAGCAGGAGTTGATTCTCGTGGTCCTGGAGGCCAGAAGTCAGAGATCAAAGAGTCAGAGGGACCCAGCTGTCCCCAAAGCTTTAAAGGTGGGGGGGTCCTGCCTGGCCCTCCAGACTTGGGGCCCTGGGTGCACCTGGCCTGTGGCCCCACCTCTCCCCAGTCATCACGCAGCTTCTTCCCTGCCTCTTAGAAGGACCCTTGTCATTGGATTGAGGGCTACCCTGGTCATCCAGAATGACCTCCCCCCCGAGCCTTCACTTAATCACAGCTGCAGAGACCCTCCTTCCCCCAAAGGAGGTCACGTCCACAGGCTCTGGGTGGACATGTCTGCCCTCTTCCCCATCCAAACGGGTCCAATCGTGTCCCGAAGGAGGGACAGAGGCCCCCGGGGCTGAGCGACCCCCAAAGTGGTAGCACCAGGTGGCACTGGGTAAGGCCGGTCCATGCCTGCAGGCGTCTGCAGCGGCTGGGGGGGCAGCCACTATGAGACCTTCGACGGCACCTCCTACACCTTCTGGGATAACTGCACCTACGTCCTCCTGCGCGAGATCCAGCCGCGCCACGGCAACCTCCGCGTCCTGCTGCACAACCGCTTCTGCGAGGCCGCCGCCCACTGCCCCCGTGCCCTGAGCATCCACTACCAGTCCACAGACATCGTCCTCTCCACGGCCACCAGCGCCGACGGGCAGGAGGAAAGCCTGGTGAGTGCGGGCAGCAGAGTGGTGGTGGCCGGTCCCGACCTGGTTTAGGGGGGCCCTGGGGCACAGAGACCACATCGTCCCCCCGCCAGAGAGCCTTAGGGGCCTCGGAGAAGACAGAGGGCACACCAGGACCCAGAGAGGGCAGGGAAGGAGCATGGGGGGCGCCCGAGGCGAGAGCACCTGGACCCAAGCACACTGACCCTGACCCCAGCCCGAGGCGGGCGTCTGCTCTTCAGGGCGTGGGTGCCAAGGAGGGGGGCCCAGCACCTGGGAGTCCAGCCGCGAAGGCAGGCCTGCAGCCCCCGTCACGGGCCCCCCCGGCCATGCCCCCAGATCCTGCTGGACCAAACGCGGGTGAGGCAGAGCTTCAGCAAGAACGGTGTGGCCGTGACGCTGACCGGGGCCGCCGGGATGCGTGTCGATATTCCCGCCGTGGGCGTCAGCATCACCTTCAACGGGCGGGTCTTCCAGGCCCGGCTCTCATACAGCCGCTTCAGGCACAACACCGAGGGCCAGTGCGGTGAGCGGGGGCTGCAGGGCGCCTGCGGGGGCGGCGAGGGGCCGGCACCATCACTGCGGGCGCAGTCCCCCCAGGGGAGCCCAGACGCACACCCAGCCCCCGCACCTGCCCCAGGCGGGAAGCCCTATTTGATAGCTGAGCGGTTGGTGGGGAGGTTGGGAGATGAAAGGGGAAGGCAAGGATGGTCCAGTGTGTGTCCCCCCTCGAACCCCGCTCTCCCCAGGCACCTGCACCAACAACCGCAGGGATGAATGTCGCCGGCCGGATGGCACCATGGCCCGCACCTGCCGGGACATGGCCCGGTCCTGGCTGGTCTCCGACAGCAGTGGAGAGGGCTGCGGGGTGCCCACCGGCCTGCCCCCAACCACCAGCCCCCTCTTGCCGGGAACCAGCACGTCCGCCATCCACCCGTCGTGCCCCCCAGAGCCCCTCTGTGAGCTGATGCTGAGCTCGTGAGTTCTCCACCTGGGCTGGGTGGTGGTGGTGGGGCGCCATCACCCCAAGGGGCCTCCGCTGCAGCCTCTGATGGGCCGTGCCTGCAGGATCTTCGCCGGGTGCCACAGCCTCATCCCGCCTGGCCCATACTTCAACGCCTGTGTCAGCGACAGCTGCTGGGCCAGCCGTGGCCGCGAGGTGCTCTGCCAGAGCCTGGAGGCCTACGCAGAGCTCTGCCGCTCCCGGGGCGTCTGCGCCGACTGGCGCAGTGCCACCCACGGGCTGTGCGGTGAGTCGGGCGTGGTCGCCGGGGGTCCTGGCCTGCTCGGCCTGCCTGACGTCCGCCTGTGTGCCCCCAGACCTTGCCTGCCCGCCCGCCAAGGTGTACAAGTCTTGCGGCCCCGTGCAGCCAGACTCCTGCGACTCCAGGTGAGCCCCGCCGACAGGGAGGGCGCGGCGGGGACGGCGGGCCTCCCAGGCCGGCCCGGAGGACCTGGCGGGGAGCCAGGAGGAAGCCCACGAGGCTCCAGGACCCCGGCCCCAGACCTCAGGGGTTCCCCCCCCCGACCCTGGACCTGAGGTTTACCCCGGGCCTGCTCCACGCCCACTGCCCTCCTCCTCAGTCGCCTTTGTCGCCTTACAGGAGCCAGAGCCTGCTGAGCGTGGGGCTGGCAGAGGGCTGCTTCTGTCCCGACGGCCACATCCTCTTCAATTCCCACAGGGACATCTGTGTGTCCGAGTGCCGTAAGCAGCCCGCGGCCGGGCCCGCCCAGCCCTGGAGAGCGGGAGGGGCCCTGGGGCGGGCAGACCCCGGCTGGGGCCAGTCCTGCCCAGTCCTGCCAGCAGCACAGCGTGGCCTGGAGCCTTCCTGAGCCCCCTCCTAAGTGATCCCCCTCCTAAGTGATCCCCCTCGAACTCTCCAGGGGTTCTGTCCCAGGCAGGGAGACGAGGCCTCCGTTGGGGGAGGGGTGGCCAGGCCGGCTGGGCCCCGACCCCAGTGCTCCCACTAACCCCCTTCTCCCGATTCTTGCCTTGCAGCCTGTGTGGGACCGGATGGGCTTCCCAAATTCGTGAGTGCCCCGCCCTCAGTGGCCTGACTCCTCGCTTGGGCCTGTCTCTTATACACATCTCGGCCACCACCTCTGCCACGGTGCCCACGGCCACCACCTCCACAGCCACAGTGCCCACGGCCACCACCTCTGCCACGGTACCTGTCTCTTATACACATCTAGATGTGTATAAGAGACAGGTCCTGGGACAGGGAGGCCGGGGCCCGACCTGCTGCTGGACGCGACCCCAGAGGCCAGGGCGCCACCTGGGAGCCCTGGGGGACCCTGGTCTGGTCTGTTGCAGCCTGGAGACCGGTGGGTCAGCAACTGCCAGGACTGCGTGTGTGACAAGGGCACCGTGTCAGTGCAGTGCGCACCCGTGGAGTGCCCGGCCCCAGACCAGCCTCAGGACTGCGGCCGGGCCGGCTTCGTGGCCGTGAGCAGACCTCTGGCGTACAACCCGTGCTGCATGGAGAATCTGTGTGGTGAGGCCTGCACCCCAGGGGGCAGGGGCTGGCACGGTGTCTGGCTCCGGCCACCCGGCCGGCGGGGCGGGAGTGCCTCGGGGTCCCGTGGCCGGGCTGAGGCTGAGCCCTGAGGTGGGGGGCCTCTTGCTCCTTCACTTTTCCACCTGAAAATGAAGCTGGCGGCCTCTGGTGTCCCTGGTACCAGGCAGGGTTTTGGGGAAGACCGGGGAGATGACAAAGTGTGGCCCAGAAGGGCCACAGAGAGCCATCAACTCCTGTGGAAAGGGCCTCTCTGGTCCAGCGTGGGGCAGTGTCACCCTGGGAACCACGGCAGCGGGAGGAGGAGGGGCAGGGGCACCCCAGGCAGCCCCCCGACTCTCCCGCAGTCTGCAATGCGAGCACGTGCCCCCAGAGCCCCCCTGCATGTGGGCCGGGAGAGAAGCTGGTCCGCACCCAGGTGGAGAATGACTGCTGCCCCGCCTTCAGCTGCCGTGAGTCTCCAGGCTGGGGGGGCGGTGGAGCTGGGGCTGGGGGCCGCCCGGCAGTTGCTCAGCCCCCCCGTTTCCTTCCAGAGCCTCTGCTGTGCAGCTTCAATGGCACGTTCTACGGGGTAAGGGCTCCGCGTCCAGGCAGTCGGAGCAGGGCAGAGGGTGGGCTCCAGACTCGGCACATCCTCCGAGGACCCCTATGCCCCTCTTGCCATGACAGTGGATGGGTCAAGGCTCCGGGCCCTTCAGAGGCAGCTGCTGTCGAGAGCCACTGGGAGCTTAGCTTCGGGCTCTCCCAGCAAGAGCTTCCGGGCAGGACCGCCCCTCCCACCTGCCCGGGGTCCCCGCTGCCCCGGTCTGCGCCCATCCAGGGTCACGTCTCTGATCCCGTGTGAAGAGGAAGGAGACCGCTCTGTGGGTCTCACGGGCACAGGGAGGTGGCCTGGCCCTGGTGCCCCTCAGGGTCACCTCCCCTCACCCTGTCCACTGCAGGTTGGTGCGACCATCCCAGGGGTCACTCCGTGCCACACGTGCACCTGTCTGTCCATGGACAGTGAGGACCCGACCGTGCGGTGTGAGGAGGAGGCCTGCAACACCACCTGCCTCCAGGTGAGGCCAGGCTAGGCCCCTGGGGAGCCGCATCACCGGGCCCTGGGCCCCCGGGAGGGCCTCCAGCTCAGCCTTCATGGAGGCTTTTTCTTCCCAATAGGAGGGAGTGAAGCAGGAGGGTGGGGTACGGGGCCTTGGGTTGGAGGCGGACCTGTAGACTGCTGGGATCAGGTTCCGGAGGGCCGAAGTGGAGAAGGTGCTGGGATCAGGGGTGAAGCTAAGAGAAGACCCTGAGGCTGGGCAGGGGCACGCCTCACAGAGGAAAGGGGGTGCTCCAGGGTGGGCAGGAGAGCAGGAGGGCTGGGTGTGGGACGTGACCACCCATCTGCCCAGGGCTTTGAGTACTCCACGGTGGCCGGGCAATGCTGTGGAAAGTGCGTGCAGACCTCCTGCCTCGCACCAGATGGTCAGCTGGTCCAGGTAAGGGGGCACTCAGTCTCAGCCCCTGCCCTGCAGAGACCCTCCTGACCAGCTCCTCTCTGCCCACCAGGTAATCCCCAGTCCGGCCCCCATCCATTCTCCCCCTTTCATTCCAGTTCAACAAGACCTGGATCAACAGCCTTGTGGACAACTGCACAGAGTACCACTGCCAGGCCAGGGACGGACCCCCTATGCTGACCCCAACGCCTGTGGTCTGCCCCGACGTGTCCACCTGCAAGGTGTGTGTCTGGGGCTCAGGCTAGCCAGCCTGGCCTCCTGACACAGAAGCCCCGCCCACATCAGCCCATACCCACCCATTCCCAGAGTCCATCACCAGAGGCCCCACCCACCAGGGAGCCCCGCCCACTCCAGCCCCGCCCACACCACCGACCACACCCACCCATTCCCAGAGTCCATCACCAGAAGCCCCGCCCTGTCTCTTATACACATCTAGATGTGTATAAGAGACAGGGTATGTGAAGTGCCAGCCCTCCTGCAGACCTCCTCCCTGGCATTTGGCTGCCTTGGCATGGCTGTCCTCATGCCCTTGGCCCCACCCTGGCTGACCTGTTGTCTCTGACCTTGTAGGGGACATTGTCTACAACAAGACAGACGGGGCAGGCTGCCCCTTCTTAGCCATCTGCAACCAGCGCTGTGAACTTGACCGCTTCCAGGGCGCCTGCACCACCTCCTCACCCCCAGGGACCTCAGCCTCTGTGCAGTCCTGAGATGTGTATAAGAGACAGCACCCACTCATTCCCAGATTCCATCCCCAGGAGGCCCTGTCTGCCCACCAAGGAGCCCCGCCCATTCCAGCCCTCCCGCCTATAACGGAGCCCCGCCCACACCACAGCCCACACCCTCATTTCCCAGAGTCCATCACCAGAAGCCCCGCCCACTCAAGCCCCGCCTCTGCCCCCTCCCCCTGCAGGGCATCCTCAAGAAAATCGGCTGCTGCTACTCCTGTGTGCAAACGGGTAAGTCAAGGCTCACCTTCCTGCCTCTCAGCACTGCCAGCTCCGCCCACTGACTCCTCCCGAAGTTGCCTGCCCCCGCCAGAACCTCCAGGCTGAGCGGGAGGTTACGTGGGTCCTCGGAGACCTGCCCCCACTGCCTTTCCTCCGCGCAGACGCCTGCCAGGTCCACGCCAACATGACGGTCCTGCGACACCGGGGCTGCGTCACCCAGACTGCCGTCAAGGTCTCCTTCTGCGAGGGCTCTTGCCCGCAAGTGTCCCGGTGAGCCGCCCGTGCCCTCCACCCCCGCCCCAGACACGTACGTGGTCACCATCCGGTGCCCCACGTGACCCTGTCTTTAGCGGGACCTCCTGCGCTGGGGCTGAGGCCCGATGGCCCAGCTTGTGACAGGGAAGAGGGAAGGGCCGCCCAGCGGGGCTGCAGAAACGCTGAGCCTCCCTAACCCCCGGCGCCAGGCCTGGGACAGCTGGGCAGGACCACGGGGGTCAGAGCACCAGGGCTGCCACGGGAAGGTCTGCCCGTGTTGGGGCCGGGAAGAATCAGCGCCTTCCCTGAGCTGGACTGTAGGGCAGAGCTGCTGGCAGAGTCCACACCACTGAAACCCAGGCCACGGCCCGCTGTGAGCCCAGGCAGAACAGGCGGGAGGAAGGGTCTGGACTTGGGTGGGCGGCCCAGGGCAGGTTCCCAGAGGAGGGGTCTGCCACGGTTGGCAAGTTTGAGGAGCTGCTTTGGGAAAGAACGGGGCCTGGCTGGGAAAGGCTGGGGTTCTCAGTGACCCAGAGCGCTGTCCGGGCCCGTGCGAGCAGCCCCGCGCGCTCAGGGAGCCAGCCACTGTCTCTGGACCTCTGAGAGGCCAGGAGCCGGGCGGTGCGGGCGGGAGGGCAGGTCCTGAGGGCCGTGCGTCTGCAGGTACTCCATGGAGGCACAGGCCAGGCAGTGCAGCTGCGCCTGCTGCCAGGAGACCAGGACCCACCAGGAGGTGGTGACCATGCAGTGCCCCGACGGGACGGCCTTCCAGCACACCTACACCCACGTGGACGAGTGCGGCTGCGTCTCGGCCTGCGCGTCCTCGCCCCAGACTCTCGAGAGCGCATCCACCGTCCCGACCTTGGGGTCCACCACTGTCTGACGTTCTGCGCCCCCCAGGTACCCACCCCCCACGGAAACCACGGGCACCCGCGCACACCTTCCTTGGGTACCGCTGCCCCCGCCCTCTTGGCACTTGCCCCGGTGAGACCCGGGCCCCGCAGGGTGGCAGGTGCAGTGGGGTCGGCTGAGGACGCCCCGAGGTCCTGCCCTCAGAGCCCCTCGCGCCTGTCTGGCCGCCTCCCTGCCCATCAGAGCCGGATGGCCGTCATCTGAAACAGGACACATCCAGGCTCAGCTCGCCGGTTCCAGGAGGCGGCGACGCTGTGGAGAAAGCCGCACCCCCTGCTGCTCTGGGCCCCACCGCGGCCTCTGTTCCCCTCCAAGGCCCCGGGACACAGACCCCCACTGGCTACCTCCTACAGCGAATCACAGTCTGAGGCCGGGCCAGGCAAGGCTGGCTGCCTCCAGGGAGCTGCATCAGCCAGGCTGGCTGCCTGCCGGTGTCTGGACCCTGGGCTGAGGCTACGAGGGGCAAGGGGCAGGCCAGGGACGGGGTGGCCCCCACCGCACGCCCTGTGCTCACGCAGCCCGTTCTGCAAATAAAGGCCGAGCATCACACACGCTTCCTGGTCCTGGTGTCTCTTCCCTCCAGCTGCGTCCCTGGGTTCCCCCCCCCCCACCGCTGTCCGGGAGGCGGGGGCCCAGGCTGTCCCTGAACCCCAACCCTCAGGCTCTTGCTGGAACCCCCAGGAGGGGCGGGCGGAGCAGGCGGCAAGGAGGCCCCCAGGGTCGGTCTCCAGCTTTGGGAGTTATCGGGCGGAGTCGGGTGGCCCGAGGGCTCGGAAACAGTCACCATGATTGTGAACGTGAAGGGTTTCGAAGGAAGCTGTTCACAGGCGCAAAGACTGGTGGGGGTCACAGTGTGTCCACGCAGGAGAGCCTCCCCACGCTGTCCGCACCTCCTGCAGGCACTCGTCACGGGCCAGCCTGCCCTGTCTCTGCCCGATGTCTCCTCTCCACCGAGGGCAGGGGTCGCTGCCTTTCTTCGGTGCTGCTCCATCCTGAGTGGAGAAAGTGGTCTGCACCGGGCGGGGCAGGACGAGCTGGGTACGAGGGGCGGGTGGCAGGGCAGGCCTGGCCTGACCCACCCGCATGGCACGGGCACCTCCCTGTGAGACCGGGGAGGCTGCCCCGTGGAGGGCAAGGCAGCGCTGGCTGCAGCCAAGCAAGGCCTGTGGGTGAGAGGGTCTTCCAGGCCCCGCACGCCACAGGCCCGCCTCCGTGAGCGCTGGGGCCCCCCCAGGGTGCCCCCCCGGGAACCAGTGACTCACGCTGCACCCCAGGAGCTGCGGCCCTCAGCTCCCAGGGAAGGTGGGGGCTGGGGTCTCTCCATGGCCTTTCCTACTCAGATCACCAAGGTCCAGTCAGGGCGGGAGCCCCCCAGGTCTGGGCTGGAGATGGTCCCGCAGGGCTGACGGGCTTACGGAGAGACCGCGGCCCCTGCCGGCCGCCACTGGGGTCTGTGCGCTCCGCCTCAGCCTGACGTCCTGGGCGACTGTGGCTGGGTCTGCCCTGGCCGTAGTCTCCTCATCCACGTGTGAAACAGCAGCAATCCCTAGACTCCAGTCATTCGCAAGGCACAGCGTCTTCCTCACACCCACGGACCTCTTCCAGAACTAAGCATGTTTTCGAGGCACCTGAGGAGTGTCATTTGCCACAGACCAGAGCTCACGTGTGTGAACTGTTTTTATCACAGACTGGAGCTCACGTGTGTGAACTGTTTTCACTCATCGCAGATCAGAGCTCACGCGTGTGAAGTGTCTTCACTCTCCAGAGACTGGAGCTCACGTGTGTGAATTTTTATCACAGACCGGAGTTCACGAGTGTGAATTGTTTTCACTCATCGCAGACCAGAGCTCATGCGTGTGAACTGTTTTCACTCATCGCAGACCGGAGCACACACGTGTGAACTGTTTTTATCACAGACCGGAGCTCACGCGTGTGAAGCGTCCTCACTCTCCAGAGGCTGGAGCTCCTGTGTGTGAGCTGTCCTCGCGCTCCGCAGGTCGGAGCTCACCTTGGAAACGAGGGTGCTGACGTCCTCTGTAGCCGTGCTCCCTGGCAGGCGCCGTGCTCCCTGCAGGCGCCGTGCACACACTCCGCACTCCGTGCTCACACTCCAGGCTCCCGGGCAGAGTCCAGCCTCTGCCCTGTGCCTTCACTCACTAGTCTGCTGGTGACCGTTTCATCAACTGGCTTATTACAAGCCAGATTAAAGCGGAACAAGAACAGTAAACTCTTTGAAGGACTGGACTTCTCTGTTTTTACATAGACCATTTATTAAGTTAGAAGGCTGAAAGGTACAAACATATCTTACAATCAAGGAGGAATCTGGACCCTGGACCCCAACAGAATGATCTGAAACGCAAAGCTCCAAGGGCCATTTCTGCGGACACCTGGCAGGGCTCCTGAAACAGGAGCAGGGTGGGCAGCCTGCTGTGCACGCCTCTCCTCTCCGACACCAAGCAACGACGGCCTGCCAGGCGCCCCAGGCCTGGGCCCGGCATCCAGGGGCGCCGCGCCGCGCACCTCCCGAGGGGCAGCCTGGGCACAAGCACGGACGGGAGCAGGGCAGCAGGGCGGCCGGACGCCGCGAGGCCCCCCCGGTCTCACCCGCCCTGAAGCCAAGACTCCCGTCCTGAGGCCCGGGCAGGGGGAGGCGGTGGTGGGGAGGCAGCACGGGGCCGCCGGGGCTTGGGACCACTGGGCGGGCGCCCGGGCGGGGATCAGCCTGTCAGAGCCGCGCTGTGTGGTCGCCGTGGGGCAGCCAGTCCGCGGCTGCGCAGTCGTTGGTCTCACGCGTCTACCGAGAGCCTGTGGCAAAGGCACCGGTGGTCTGAACCCCACTCCCCTCGCAGGCCTCCCTGCCGCCAGGCCGCCACGGAGGGATCTGGTTGGCTTGACCGCTGGCCGGCTTCATGCTAAGCCTATGTGGGGGACAGGACTGGGGTCTGAGTCCTCGCCGCCTCGGGGGGACCGCCCGATGCCACGGGGTGGGGTCTGTCTCCATGTCCAGAGGCCGGGCAAGGCCTCCAGACAGAGCGGCGAGCGCGGCTGACCACACCGTGTTCTCGTTTCCATGGGGCGCCACCCAGCCTGGCCCCGTCCTTGGTGTCCATGGCCGGAGGCGGCAAG
Source organism: Cephalophus harveyi (assembly GCA_006410635.1). Classification (NCBI taxonomy): domain Eukaryota; kingdom Metazoa; phylum Chordata; class Mammalia; order Artiodactyla; family Bovidae; genus Cephalophus; species Cephalophus harveyi. The sequence goes on from SJYT01045188.1 coordinate 46,973, forward strand.
GTGCCGCCCACGCCACGGGTTGCCTCTCGCCTCTTGGGAAGACCTCCCGGTGCCGGCGGTCACCATGCTGACCCAGTCTGGGGCCCAGCTTCCTACACAAGATCGGCAGTAAGCCGAAAGTTCCTTTGACAGACGGGAACAAGGACGGGGTCTGCTCCCAACACCCACCTCACCGGGCTCTGCAGTCAGAGCGTGTCTGGGGGCGGCGACCCCTCGGGACAACATGGCATGAAGGGTGAGGCAGCAGGGAAGACCACGGGGCCGCGGGCTCAGGACGTGGCTGCAGACGCCAGGCTGGGCCCTGAGGCAAGGTCTGCCCGGCCCCAGCGAGAGGCCCACGAAGACCACCGCGGGGAGGAAGGAGTTTCTTGTCCTGAAGTCCTATCATGACCCACAGCAGCTGTTGGTGGATTCTCTGTGCCTCACGTTAGTGTGTCTACCCAGGCAGATGGCGTCACGAGAGACCACCTGTCAACCCAGAAGGGGCCCAGAGGCCCTGCGGGGGAGCTGCTCCCAGGAGAGCCTCCCAGGAGGACGGCTGGCAGGAAGTGGGCGTGTGCACAGGACCCGCCGCCTCCACCCTCGACAGGAAGCGGGAGGAGAGCCACCCCACCCTCCCCGACCACGTGGAGAACGGCTCCAAGAACCAAAACCACATGCATCCCAACGAGGGCGAGGACGGCAACACGGATGTCCGAGGAAGGGGCTACGCGGGGCGCGTACGCGGGGCGCGTTCACGGGGATCTGCTGGGGACAGCTTGGGGCAGTTGGGCGGGCGGGAGGCGGGAGGCGGCGAGACGGCGGGCGTATCTAGGACTCCTCGGCCATCTGGAGCAGGGAGTTGATGGCCGCGTCCCTGCTGCCCCGCTGGGCCTCCAGCACGGAGCGGATCACCTCCCGGTCCATGTTGGGGAACATGTCCTGGATGGCCTTCAGGTCCTCCTCGCTGCAGCGGGGCTGGGCGCTCACGGCTGGGGGCAGCGCCACGGGCACCACGCCGGGGCTGCACACGGCGGGCATCCCTGCAAGCAGAGGCGGGCTCAGTGGGCAGCCCCTCCACCGCGGGGCCCTGGTCTCACCTGAGGTCTCCCCGACAACACGACCCCAGAGATCTCCCCCAACCCCCGACATGACCCCAGAGATCTCCCCTTCCCAACACTACCCAAGAGATCTCCCCACCCCGACACGACCCCAGAGGTCTCCCTTTCATCCCAACATGACCCCCGAGATCCCGGCCCCGGACATTACCTCTCAGATAGGCCAGACGTTCAAGAGCTGTCTCTTATACACATCTCGTCTCCATAAAACTTGGGTGGAGGGTGAATGGATGTAGTAGGTAGGCTGGGATAAATTGATGGAAGATAAAGCTGTAAATGGAGGATGGAATTAGAACATAAGGAGTTTTTCTGTTCCAAGTTAAAGCACTCAAGTTTTACCCCAAAGGTCACTTTTTTGGGAAATTCCTTTCGGCTTCCGTGACTAGGTCATACTCTATCCAGCCCTCGCTCCTCCCCGGCTCTGCTCAAGAGCTCAGAGGTTTCTCAGGGACACGGCCACCGCCGTGAGCACAGCATCCTCACATCCTCGCCCGTCTCTCAGGCTCTAAGCCTCTCACGCTTGCGTCCCACCCCGTCCTACAGATGTTCACAGGCAGAGGGCTGAGTCACTTCCAATCAGAGCCAGGGTGGGAACTGACCACAGGCTGACATGAAGGCACAGAAATCCAAAAGAAAAGCCAAACCCGGCCTGACTCTGCTGCACGACGTGAAACGCTGCCTCACAAACGTAAACACTGCGCGAGGTCGAGAGCCACATACGGGGAATGAACACGACGGACGCAGGAAGGCTCGGCCATGCAGCCCGTCCATCCACCGGGAGGACGTGGCCTTGCGCTGTGGTGACTCAGAAATCACGCTTTCCCACCTCCATGCATCTCACCTCACCCTCTCTGCACCGACAGAGGAACCAGCCCTGTCCCTGTGCGTGCAGGAGAAGGCCATGCGGCAGAGCAGCCCCCGGTGCGGGGAGGCTCTCCAGGCGCCGCGTGCAGACCAGGCCAGCCTCTGGCCTGACACTCTGTGCACCCCCCGCCTGCACATCTCACCTCACCCTCTCTGCACCGACAGAGGAACCAGCTCTGTCCCTGTGCGTGCAGGAGAAGGCCATGCGGCAGAGCAGCCCCCGGTGCGGGGAGGCTCTCCAGGCGCCGCGTGCAGACCAGGCCAGCCTCTGGCCTGACACCCTGTGCACCCCCCGCCTGCTCGGACGCCCTCCCAGGAGACGCACCTGTGATGGGCACGTAGCCCACACCCTGCTGGTATACGGTGGGCATCAGGACCACGGGCTGAGGCGGCATCACCATGGCAGCCGGCAGCGACTGAAACACACCAAAGGTGACCCAGGGGTCAGGGCAGAACACGCCCACCCAGTCGCGCCAAAAGCTGGGAGGGGACAGCGCCAGGCCTGGGGCCCCACGGTCCAGGCAGGGACGCGCCCTGTCCCCATCGTCAGACGCCCGTCCACGCCGCCTCCCCACAGGCTCCTCCGCGGGCAGAGGACGACAACTCGGGTGGAAGGCGTCTGTCGTCAGACCTGCGGAACCATGACTGGGAGATCATCAACAGAGGACGCTGCTCAGAGGTGTGAACTGCAGTGTAAATTTCAGGCTCAAGCCCCTGCGCCCCAGGACCGCCTCTCTCTGGCTGCAGTGAGTTAAGCACAGCAGCAGCGTCCCATCCCCGTGGAAGCGTCTGCTGAACAGGCAGGACGCACCCAGCAGTCAACGTGCTGACGTGGGAACCCGCAGTAACTGGTCTGGTGCCAGGAAGGGGTGAGCAGGTACCAGCGCGGCGGCCCTGAGGCTGGGGGTCAGCCGGCCGGGGCCCCCCCGCCCCGCCCCCGTGCGGGGCGCCCCGGGGCGGGCGCGGCGGCCTCACCGTGTACGACAGCACCAGGTTGATCATGCCCTCCTTGTCGTCGCCCTGCCGCCCGCTCAGGCTGTACCACTCGTCCACGACCTTGCCCTGCTTCAGCGCCTCCGGGATTGTCACGTGCGTCCAGGCGATGCGGTCATCCATGGAGAAGGCCCGCTGGGGGAGACGGGAGAAGGCACGTGAGCCCAGAGCCCCCAGGGCCCGCCCCCACAGGGTGTGCACAGCGTGGCGCGCCCGCCTCGCTCCCCTCCTGCGGGCCCCACGGAGAGAGGGGCTCCAGTGAGCCACCCCCATCGCCCGCACCAACCCGCAGGGCCAGGCCCCCGCAGACACGCACTCCCCTCCCCTCCACCCCAACCCGAGGACCGCAGCCTCTCCCGGCCCCGCCGCCCACCCCACCCTGAGCCAGCCTCAGGAGGGCTGGGGCACGCAGGGCCAGGCTGAGAAGGGCCGGGGGCTCCCGACACCGCAGGGGCTCAGGAGGCTCCTGCCGTTCCCCCACAAAGAGGCCAGTGCCCACCCTGCCAGGGGCCTGACTGCGCCAGCCCTGAGCCACGTGCCGACAGCGGTGCCTGGCCTGTCTGGTCAGGCGACGCCCACACTCCGGACATGGTGGTGACGTGTCTGAGTGTAGGTTCCAGAGACTCTGGGGGCACAGAGCGCCTGTCACGCCACAGCACCCCGCCTGCACACACGCCCGACGTCCTGGAGCAGCCGGGAGCCTGAACCGCAGTGGCCCGCGTGGTGCCCACCTCGTCGAAGATCTCCAGGTAGAAGGAGTCCACGCCCGGGGGCACGGTGCACTGGATGACCTTGTTCCAGCGCGGGTTCTTGGCACCGTTGTGGGCCGTGGGCGTCTCGTACACGGCGTAGCCCAGGCGCAGGCGGCAGTAGGGGTCCATGCGGGTCATGCCATAGTTCTTCGCCAGCTTGGCCTGAAACAAAGCTGCCGCGTGAGATGGGGCCGCAGCCGTCAGCCTGGGGGCCTCCCCGCCGCCCACGGCTTCCAGGGTGCTCTGGGTGCTGACCCGCTGGACATGGCCACCGCTGTGCTGCCGGCCCTCCACAACCACAGGTCCAAAGAGAAAGTCAAAGTCGCTGGACCAGGACAGAACCTTCCAGAAACTTCCAAAAGCAAAACCTGAACCTGCCACACCAGCCTCGTACCGTATGACAACCGAGCTCACGCGGCGTGTGAGGTGTCGCGAGTAGCCCAGGGCCGGCTCTGAGCACACGGTCTGTGTACAGGGTCTGTGCAGGCCACGTGCAAACCGGCACTGCTTCAGGCAGCGGCCTTGAGCATCCTCAGACGGTGCTGTCTGTGGGGTCCCAGAGCCCGTTCCGAGGACAACCGTGCTCGGGGGCCCAGGAACGAGGAGGCGGTCTGGGCTGGGCCCGGCGTCTCAGGGCACACCCGCTGCCGGGCGGGGTTGGGCCCCCCCCACTCCTGGGGAGGAGGGTGGAGAGGGCAGGCCGTCCTGGGACAGCGTCTGAGCCCCGGAGAAGCAGGGGTCAGGGGCCCCCTGAGAAGCGAGGCCTGGCCAAGGCCTTCTCTGCGTCCTCAGATAGCGACCGTGCCGGCCCCCTGACTGGGCAGGACTCTCTCAGCGGTGACTGACCCTGCCCAGAGCCCGGGGGGCTGGGAATCCGCTCCGAGGGGCCTGATCCCCTGGAGCCCACGCCTCCCGGTGACCAGGGCTGGCACCCTGGTTCCTGCTGAGCAACGGGCAGACTCCAGGAGGCACCCTGGGGCCCGAGGGCAGGCCCGTGACAGGCAGAGGAAAGGGAACTTTCCACGGTGCTGGAGAAATGCTCTCACCACAGGGGTGGACACATGTGTCAAGAGGTCACAGAAACAAAATCACATTAATTCAGACCAGCGCGTCCTGACACGTAAATCACACTCAACAGGCCGATTCTTTTTAAAGCCCCTAGAGCCTGCCGCGCGAGCGACCCCATCTCCTCCCGCCCAAGGCTCTGTGGCAGCCCCGCCCGTTGGGAGCCTCCTTGCTCCCCCCTCGGGCCGACACCCCCTGAGCTCTGGCGCGCCTGCCCGCAGTCGTGCCCCAGAGCCGCCCCTCCCCACACCTCCGGCTGGCCCGCCTCCGGACACGCGCCTCAGGTCACCGCGGGGCTCCCCCTGAAGCCCTCTCAGCCTCAGGCACACCCTCTCAAGCTCCCTCGACTGCGCGTGTCCGACACTGAAGCGTGGCTCTCCTCCCCACCTGCTCCTCCTGCAGTTTCCCCCTTCTGGCCACTGCCCACCACCCCTGGCGCCGGCGACAGGCCATGGGGTCACACACCCTCCTCCCACCCCCACTTGAGGGCTCTCAAGCTGGGCTGGATGCCCCCAGGAGGCCAAATGCAGGGCCTTCCAGCCTTGCCCATGATGTTCCTGACACAGAGCCCGAGGGAACCCGGGACTCAACTCGGGATGAGCTGTCTGCTTCCCACTTACTTGCTCCACGCTGCTCGCTGCCCCCATACCCCACCCTTGCCCCCACCACAGGGGTGGGAACTCCAGTTCAAGCTACGCTGTCCACAGTAGCCCCAGGCCGCCCACTGCTGCCCCCGCCCTCAGCGTCCGCGCTCGGCCCCGCTGGGCTCTGAGGGCCGCACCCACCTGCACCACGGTGACGCTGAGGCGGCCCACGGTGCCCAGGGCCCCTCCGTACTGCAGCTGCTGCGCGGCCTGCGCGTCCAGCTGGATCTGCTGCTGCTGCTGGGTGGGCGTGATGCGCAGGAAGTCCTGGGGCAGCTCCCCGATGTACACCTGCGGGACCACGGCATCAGCGCGGGGCCCCCGGCCCGGCCCGGCCCGGCCCCACGCCTGCACCACGCGGGCCTGGGGCTCCAGCCTGCGGGCCCCCTAGGGCCTGTGCTCCCGGGGGCAGGGCGCCCAGCATGTGGGGCTGCGTGGAGGCCCGAGCACGTCCCTGCCTGAGAGCAGATTTCGCATCCTCGCCGGGGCTGCAAGCCACTCCCAGGCCTCAGACGCGCTTGTCCGCGTGCTGGCGGTCCCAGCCGCAGACCAGGACCACGGCAAGCATGGCCCCGCCACCACAAGCTGTTCACTGGGCGGAGCCTGAGGCCTGGATGCCCAGGGACTCGGAACAGGCTCTGTGCGGACGCCTCGGGAGAACGGCTCACGCACAGAAGCGCCCTGGAGACCAGGAAGCCGGCAGACTGGCCAGCAGAGGCCGCGGGACCCGGCCCTGGAGAGGGAAGGCGACGGGAGGGCGCCGGCTCCTGGGCACACGCCCGCGCGTGCAAAGCGTGCAGTCTGACAGCAACAACTCCAAGGAGGCCGCAGCAGACCAAGCTCGGGCCAGCTGGGCTCCGCCGGGGTGGTGAGCACAGGGAGACGCGCCCCAGGCAGGCGGCCTGCCCCCCGGGGGCTCGGGGACCTGGACCACCTGCCTCTGCTCTCTGCCGGGCGGGGGGGTGCAGGGCTGGGGGGGCACAGTGCAGCCAGAGCCCAGGACCCACAACAGAGGCCTGGCTGCAGCGGGGAACCAGGGCCACAGCCCCCCTCGGGCTCGCAGAGCCCCGCAGGGCGCGGCGGCTTCGGGGAGCTCGGGAGAGAAGACCTCGCGCCACGGCGAGCTCTGGCAACGCGTTTATGGACAGCGGCTGCCAGGGACCACCAGACGCTGCCAGACGCCAAGGCTCCCGCAGAGCTGACCAGACGGCATGGGGTGGGCGTCCAGACAGCACCGCCTGCCAGCTCTGGGGTGCCCCCACCCCTGCGTGCTGGCGCTCACCCCAGAACCAGCACCCGTACAACGAAGAGACACCCCAGGAGTCTGACGCCAACGGCGGGACAGACGGGAACCGTGGAGGCAGAGAGGTCTTCCTGACGGGCACTCTCGCCCCTGTCCCCAGTGGCCTGCTCCCTGGGGACACCGGGCTCCGCTCCGCATCCCCCAGCTCTGCTGCCTCGAGGCCCAGCGCAGGGCGGGGCCCAGGTGCCCCGGAGCCTGCGTTGCCAGGAAAGCCTCGGCACCTTCCTTCGCTCCCCAAGGCGCTGTGGGGCGCGTCTCCTGGGCAGTGGTGCAGCAGAACGGGCCCCAGCTCATGACACCCTGCAGCCACCCCTCGGGAAGGGCTGAGGAACCCGGGACACACCCGTCCCCAGTTCCACGGAGCCAAGACCAGACCCCGTGTGCCCACAACACACCCGCCCAGAGCCCTCCGGCCACCTGCTGCCGCGTGCCCACAGCCCCGCCCCAGCCTGCCCGGCGCTTCAGTGGTGACCACGGTGACCACGGTGACCCGGTGACCACGCCCCGGGGCGGAGCACAGCCCACCCCCGCCCACTGTCCTTTGGAGCAGCCGCCCACCCAGCCCTGAGGACCCCGCGGGGAACAAGCCGCGCGCGGGGCCAGGTGATGGTCAGGAACAGCAGCCCCGCCCCCGCACAGCCCGTGTGCCCTGCCGTGAGCCAACTCCCGGGGCTGTGCGCCCCGGTCACCGTCCTCGTGCTGGTTCTGGGGCCGCACAGCCCACACGGGAGCCACTGGACCGCGGGCCAGGTTCAGGCCTGGGTGGGGGGCGGGGGGTCGTCACAGCCGAGAGCTGGTGCAGCAGCACGGAACTCAGAGACCCCCGGTCCAGGCAGCTGCCCGCCTGCAGGCGCCACGGGCGGCAGAGGCCTGAGTCAGCAACTGGCCAGGGCAGGCCCTGGGGGCTTCCTGCCCGGGGGGCTTCCTGCCCGGGGCGGGGGTTGATAACGGCCCCACCAGCCGGACAGCAGCCCGTGGGGAGGAGCAAGCCACACACACCCCACCCCCGGGAGGTCACAGGACGTGCCCCCTGAGGCCTGCAACTCCCAGCGGGGTCACCACCTGGGTCACTGCAGCCACGCGTGGGTCTCCGCGCCGCTCACCCTCCCTGCCCACCCCACCCTCCTCCTGCCTCAAGGAAAGAGAAGGAAAAACCTGGCAGCCACCAAAGAGGAGGTGGGTACCACCAATCTGGCCAAGGAGGGGGCGGCTCCACGGAGCCCCCAGCCCTGTCCTCAGCCAGGAGTCACTGCGACCAGCCCCGTCCTTCCCGGAGGCCAGCTCTCCTCCCCTTCCTATCCTGCAGGCCGCCCCAACCTCCTAAACGGCCCAGACTCGGACAGGCCATTTAAGCCCAAGCGTCGGGCTGTCCAGGCCCTGCGGAGAGTCCACACAAGCCCCAGACAGGGGGCCGAGAGGAGGCATTCAGTGAGCACAAGGACGCCAGAGGAAGAGCGCAAGAGACGACACCGCCGGCCACAAGGGCACCAGGCCACGCCGCTGACGGACAGCGGGCGGCTCCGGGGGCTCGGCCAGGAGCTCCAGCGCCTCTCACGCCGCTCAGGACCCGGCGCAACTGACATGGAGCACCCCGTCCACACTGCAGGCCGCCGGCCGCCGCAGGCTTCGGGGCGGCAGAGCAGGGGTGGACGGGCGCTGCACGGCAAGGTCTCAGCTCCACTGCACGCGCGCATCTTCACAGCCAGACGCAGGGCAGGCGCAGCGCCCGCGGGGCTCGGGTCGCAACAGGAAACAGGCAACCGCACAAGGCCCCACTGCTGCCCGAGGGGAGACGGCGTGGCCGGCGCAGGCGGCCTTGGGAGAAGACGCCGCCTCCGCAGCAACCTGAAGGCAGGAAGGGGTGCCACGCAGGGTCTGGGGAGGAGCGGGGCACAGGCCTGGCCAGGAGCCCGGGGGGCAGCTCCAGGGACGGTGGGGAGGTGGCCAGAGCCGCGCAAGGAGGGAGGGCAGGAGCATGGAGGGCAGACAGGTGCCAGGAGCACCGGGCTCTGACTCGGAGACGAGGAGGGGGACGGGCGAGGGGCTGCTCGCACAACGGGCTCTGCCGGGGGCCTGGCCCCAGGGGTGGCAGCGGGGACCCGCTGGGCAGGGGAGGCAGGTGTGGAGGCACCCAGGCTGAGAAGGAACTGGCTCTGGGTCTGCTCAGAAGGAAGAGCTGCACAAGAGCCTGTGGGTGTGCACGAGGTTCTGGTGGGAGCCGCAAAGGGGCCGGGGCTGCCACCTGAGGCGACGGGAACATCAGCGAGGGTCCCAGGGAAAGAAGGAAATCCCCATGAAGACAGAGACCCCCAGCAGGGAGGGACGTCGCACCTGTGTCCACAGCTGCAGCCATTTTCAGAGGCCCCGGAACAAACCCCAGACAAGTCACCACCCGAGCCCCCCTCCCCACCCGCTCACTCCCACGTCCCACAGGCTGCAGGCGGGCTCTGCCCCCGGGGCCTTCCCACCTGACAGGCAGCGGCCCCTCCCACGCCCCACTGCCACCCCGGCCTGGCTCCTGTGCAGCCGGGGCAGCACCATCGGCGGGGGCGGGGCGAAGGACACGCAGATGCGGGTGCCCGAGCAGAGGGGGGTCTGCTGCCGAGGCCACACGGGCACCATCACATCCGGAGAGAAGGGGACCATGAGCTCAGAGTCCCAGATACCACACAGACCTTTCAGGAATCAGAGAAAGCAGGACGAACAATCCATCTGAACAAACACCAGCTCATCAAATAACCCCTCCTGGGAGGAAAGCAGAGGTCACCGAGGCCGCCTGCTGCCCAGGAGGGCCGTTGCAGAGACGGACCTGAGAGCCCCAGGGCCGCACGGTGACGTCCCCAGGAGGACAGCAACAGGAGAGAAGGACGACGTGTTTCAAACCAGCAGAGAAGGAAAATGGAATGTACCAGGGTTAATGACTCCAACAGAAAGGAAGGAGAAAAAGAGAAGAAAAGCAAGCAAACAAAAGCACAATAGGAAGTGCTGGGAACAAACAGCGTGTGTGTGACTGCGCACGCAGAACTAACACGTTCCCGTCAAAGGGCGCAGACCTGACGCGCAGGCCCACCCGACACGCGCGCTCCGAGGAGTGAGTCCGAGAACGGAAATCCACCAGGCAGACACTCCCTGAAAGCAAGCTGGCGTCCCTCCTCGTGACAAGCCCAACAAGAAAGGCCTGTACACAGCCAGCAGGGTCACCACACGCAACAAGGCCTGACTCAGAGGAAGACGGGGCCTCCCCAGCCCGGAAGCGCTCCTAACTCAGCCGCAGAGAATCCAGAGCAGAGCTCACGGGGCCAGGGGAATCAGAACACGGGCCAGCTGGGCGGAGAAGCCACCCCTCGCCCAGGACTTGGGCCAGAGGGACGGACTCACCTGGCGAGAGCAGGCCATTTGAGCAAGAAGGGAGCTCGGGCCAGACTCCAACCGAGAGAGAGAGAAAGCCACGCACCAGCCCGAAGAGAAGAACCGTCCCTTCCTTTGAATACTGCAAAGACAGAGCAAGACCTGAGCCTGCGTCTTGCCTTCCGTACAGACTGTACTTAAGGACAACTAGACCTCACTCACCTATACCAGCAGGCCCCCAAAACCAAGCAATAAAACTCAAACACAACTCTCTGCTCCCCCTGGTGGGTCACAGGTTCAGCAACAGTGATCAGTTCGGGCAAGGCTGACAAGAACCTGGCCGTCACAGGCCACACGGCGTCGCCCGACAGCTCGCCCTCAGGCCTCACGAGGGAAACGACAGAAAGGGGCTGCGGTGACCAGCCCGCATCTCCCAAAGCTGGGCAAGTGGCCTTCACTGCTCCCATCGGCCTAGAGTCCATGGGCACACAGCAAGGCTCAGCCTCGGACCAAGCCTGACTGCTGCCCGCCGAGCTGGCCAGCAGCACGGGGGCTGCAGCAACACGTGCCACAAATCCCCTCCGAGCCCCGCACAGTTGCTCCCGTGGGTGCCCATTCGTGCTTTTCATCCTCTGTGGACCAGAAAGCAGCACAGGGTGGAGAAGGTGGTCAGGAAAGAAATGCCAGCACCGCTGAAAGTGGGCAGACAGCACAGGGTGGGCAACCCTCAGCGGCCACTCAGGGGACACTATTCTGAAAATACCACGTCTTCTGGAATTTAAGTCAACGCCCAGCTCCTCAGGCTCCCTATTCAGGGACAGAGGGAGTCTCCCCCAGTGGGCGGCCCACTCCTGCCTTCATGTGCCCAGGGACCCTGCCCATCCGTCCTTCACCAGGCGCCGGAGCAGACAGTCAGACTTCAGAGTCGGCCCGGGTCCCCTGGTCAGTGACCCTGGGCTGAGGCTGAGTGCTGCCTGTCCTGTGTGAGCCGGGCTGGGACCCCCGGCAGAGGCTGGCCCTTGGGCGTGCCACCCGGCCGGGACCCGGCGCAGGGAGCCCCCTGGGAGGCCCTGGCTGCTCTCGCCGCTCTGCCGCACGCCGCGTCACCCGCGGGCCTCCACTGCACCAGGCACGCACAGGACAGCCCCCGCCAAGTCCATGCACCCTGGCAAGGGAAGAGGTCTCCACCAGACTCGAGTAACCGCAGAAGGAAGGGCTCCCCAACGCCGATAACTGGAGGGGAAGCCTCCACAAGCGCAGCTCACCCACGGGGGGCAGGCTGGGCGGAGACGTGGAACGAGAGGGTGGGTACCAGGCAAACGCTCCGGAACACACAGAGGGCACACTCTAGTGACCCCCCGCCCCCCAGTACATGTCTCTTATACACATCTAGATGTGTATAAGAGACAGACCAGGGCCACAGCCCCCCTCGGGCTCGCAGAGCCCCGCAGGGCGCGGCGGCTTCGGGGAGGCTAGGACCCCCGGCCTCGAAGCAGCGGCTCTCCCCACCCCTTCCAGCTCTGCTTCCCACGCTCCCCCTCCCTCAAGTCTCGGTCAGACGTGCTTCCTCCACAACCGTATGCACCCCACGCCCGGGCCCAGGGAGGCCACTGCTCACCACGATTCCAGGGCAGCCCTGCAGGCCCAGCTCCTTGGTGAGCCTGACAGCGCCATCAGTGAGCCGTGCTCCCCAAGACCCGAGAGCCCCAGCGCCGAGGCCAGCGCGCCCGAGGGCCGCAGCCCCCAGCTGCACTGGCCCAGACCGAACCTCAGGGCATGAGCGCGGCTCCTGAGGAGCGCCCCTCACAGCCCTGCCAGTCAACGCGTGGGGCCCAAGATCCCGACAAGAGAGCGTGCCAGTCGTCCGGGTCACTGGGACCTCAACAGCACAGGCCTCACATCCAGACACCCTCTGCCGCCTGGGTGTCGCAGCCCTACCTCGGCGCAGGGCCAACATCCCTCTGGACGGGAGGAGGCCCGCCTTCACCGCGCGCTCCCCGCGCCGGGGTCCCAGCAGGCCTGTGTCTGCCTGCCTGTGGGCCCTGCCTGCCGGAGGCACAGAGCTCCCAGCGGGTCTGACCCGGGACAGAACCGACACCCGCCCCTGCCCCAGGGGAATGATCGATCTGCGCCCAGAGCTTCTTAGATGAGCCACCATGCAGAACGGAGGAAGTGCCGAGGCTCAGCCCGCTCCAAGCCACTGTGTGCAGTGAAGATGGAGACGCGAAGTCAGGGGCCAGAATCCACCCTACGGACTCCAGGACCTTTCCACACCCATGTCTGTCACGAAGTCCTGTTACGTCCCATCCAAACGCTCAGAAAGAGCACCTGTGCCCAAAGGGCTTCCAACAAGACCTGCTTTCCTCAAACTCAGAAAGACGCCGTGTGGATAGATTCGTCTCCGGCTGGCAGAGACACAGACAAGATCAGTCCACACTGACGGGAGGGGGAGGAGCGGGGGCTGCGGGGACTTCCCTGGTGAAGCCACATCAAAGCATCAACCAGAACCTTGTCCCAGCTGAAGGCTCTACCTGTGATTAAAACAAACAAACCTCACTGCTCATGGTCAGGCACCCCAACCCAGTCTGAACGGGGGCTAGAGGCGACTCCCCAGGAGCCCGAACCTTGCTCTTGGACAAGGACACAGTAGCGCGCAGCAGACAGGACTCCAGGGCCGGGGGCAGCAGAGGACTCCCCGCTCAGGAGCCGCGTGTGTTACCCAAGAAACCGAGGGACACGGCTGGGCCTGGGCCCGCCTTCATCCAAGCGCTGTCCGCGTGCTCCTCCACAGACGGCCACTCTAGGCGCAGGGGGCCGCCTGCTCCCGGGACCCAGCGGGCGCCGACCCTCCCGACCCCGGGGCCCGCCGGTGGGGGCCGACCCTCCTCCTCCCGGGACCCAGCGGGCGCCGACCCTCCTCCTCCCGGGACCCAGCGGGCGCCGACCCTCCTCCTCCCGGGGGCCCGGCGGGCGCCGACCCTCCCGACCCCGGGGCCCGCCGGTGGGGGCCGACCCTCCTCCTCCCGGGGGCCCGGCGGGCGCCGACCCTCCCGACCCCGGGGAAGCAACGGGCGCCGACCCTCCCCCGCCCCGGGGGCCCGCACGCCGCGCGGCCTCCTCCTCCCGGGGACTCGCTTCCGCTCGCACGGAGCCCGGCGCCGGGCCCTGCCTGTGCCCGAAGGCCGCGGAGCCGCCCCCGCCGGAGCCTACCGGCCCGCGCTGCGTGCTGACGGTGGTCGCCATGGTCCGGCCGGCCCCGCGCCGCGCCCGCCGACCGCTGACTGAGACGCGAGCCGACGGCGGTCCCGCGAGGCCGCAGCCGCCCCGGTCAGCTGACGGCGGCCCCGCCCCCAAGGCCGCGCGATGCCCCTGCCGCCCGCCGGCCCTCGGCACGGGTGCCCGACGCTGCTGGCCGGGCCGCCTCTGGAGGCTCCTCGCAGCGCGGCGCCTTCCCCGGGCCGGGTGGTCTGCTCGCGACCCAGGCGGCGGCCTGAGACGGCCGCGCGGACTCCCCGCGCCGGGGCCTCGCTCTCGCGCCCGCGCCGCAGCGCCGCTCCCCCCGCGCGCACGCCAGTGGCCTCTCGCAGACGGGCGGCGTCAGGAGGCTTCCGGATGGCACCCGGCCCCCAGCGAGACCCCGCGCCCGTGGGCCTCGGCCGAGTCGGCTACACGGGCCCCCCTGTGCGTCCCCAGGGCGCGCGGTCTTGCTGCTCTGCAAACCAGCGAGGACCCCGGCTCGTCGAGGTGCAGGCGTCCCGGTGGCCTGCCTGGAGGGCACCGTCACACCCGAGGCTTGAACCGAGCTTTCCCTGCTGTGTGCCTCCCGGAGCCTTCAGGAGTAGCCAGCCCACTGCGCGGCCTTTGCAGTCCCGCATTTGCCCAGGCGAATGCCCACGCACTCGCACGGCGTCCCCTGCCGCCGCTGGTGATCATTTTGGGAACTGGGATGTTCTCTGGATGACAGGGGCTCCTGGGCGAGGATTTCATCCCCACACTCGTCAAATACAAGTGCACCTCAAGGCCAGCGTCCCATTTAGAGCCTGTGTTCTGGGCTCACTTCTGGTATCAGTCAGGGTCCCAGCAAGGAAACAGTCGGTGTTCTCAGGAAGAACACTGGAGAGATTTCAGCAAATGTCCTGTTTACCAAGAAAGAGCAGAGCGAAGTGAAAAAGCAAAGCATGAGAAACTTTTAGTCTCTGGGAGCTGCCACTACTCCTGGCCTGGAAGAGAGGGAGGGAGCAGAGGTCAGGAAAAGAGGCTTCCTCAGCAGCCGGTGAAGTCACTGCCAACCACGGCGCTGTGGGAGGGGCCTGGGGACACAAGCCCTGACCTCTGTCCTCCCGTCTCTTATCTGTACAGTGTCTGCCATCAGGCTAACCAGGAGATCCATTCTGTAGACAAAGACACAGAGAGGGGTGGAGAACGGTGGAGAGGATCTGGGGAGGCCAGCCAGAAATTAATCTACACGTGTTCTAAATATCCTCAATAGTGGGTGGGAAGGAGAAAGGGGGAGGAATGGAGAGAGCAGCTTGAAAAAATATACACTAACACGCAAAATAGACAGCCAGTGGGAATTTGATGTATGACTCAACTTCAGGAACTCCAGCTGGGGATCTGTGACCACCTAGAGGGGTGGGAGATGGGACGGAGGCTCAAGGAGGGAAAACACAATATTGCAATTATCCTTCAATTAAAAATAAATATCTTCAATAACCAGGGGACACGGTTTTGTAAAACATCATTGAAAAGAGCAACAACAGAATAGATGAGACAAAACTACAACTGTTATGAGTATTAAGGAAAAATAAAATTTCATTAAAACACATTAAGACCTGAATAAGTTGGGAAGCTATATACCATATCCATGGATAGAAAGGCTTATTGTCAGAAATATGTCAATTGTCCTCCAAATTGCCCTACAAAAGAAATTGTCATTAAAATCCCTACAGGTTTTTTTTTTTTTTTAAAGACTATTTAGCAAGCTGATTCTAGAATCAGTGTAGAACAAAGGCTGGATGTTAGCCAAGACATTCCAGGAGGAGGAAGAGGAGAAGCCGGAGACAGGAGGAGACTGTTCCAGAAGATGTCAAGCATATTCTAAAACTATAGCAATTGACCCTATGACACAGATATGGGGACAGACAAGTTCACCAATGGAACAAAATACAAAAACCTGATTTATGAAGGTGTTGGCCCTGCTGAGCAGTATCTTGTAGTACATGTACTAAAACAGTTGGCTGTACTTGGGGAAAAAGCTTGACATTCGACCCCTACCTTATGCTGAACCAAAAAGCAGTTTCTGATGGAATTGATGCAGTGAATATCGGATGAATCCAGTATCTGTGCCATGTTTGTAAAGGATAAAATCAGAAAAGGCTGCCACTTTGCTTCTGATAGATGTGGGAAGGTTTGAACAGGAGTTGAGGTATCAGGAGGGAACATGTAGGATGAAAGGAGAGACACTCGTAAGACAAACACGAAGAGAGAGTGCTCATCAGACCAGCACCCCCTGGCCGCCAGGGCACTGATCACACATCCTTGAGAAAGGCAGAGGGAGCTGATGGGCAGAAAACGGGAGAGGTGGGCCAGAAAAGGGGGCTTCAACCCTAGAGTGGGCATGAGAATCAGAACGGTATTATTAATAGTAAGTTGTCATCATGGAGCTGTACAGAGTGAAGCTGTGGACTGTAGAGCTGCGCAGAAAAGGCGTCTCTGGCAGGAGAACTGAACAGGGGGCAGAGCTGGAGGGCAGGGCCCCACCAAGTGTATTTCTGTAGAAAGTGTTGACTGGGAAGGGAATTCTAAACACCAGCTGCTCCACCTAACTGCCTGCATTTGCTCAGAGACCCAACACTTAACATCCAGGGCCGAGACCCTGCATGTCACCCGAGTGATGACATCAGTCTGTGGGATCCTCGCTGGGCCCAGCCCCCCCGCGTTGGCATGGCAGGTAAGCCCTCCGTGGCCTTCTGTGTCCAGGTTTTGCCTCGTAGTGGCCCCTGCGGGCCCCAGGGTTCACGGAGCGTCCCGATGTACCAAGAGCCCGCATGGTGTCTTGTACATCTTTGGGTGGATTCTTGATAAGACTGAAGTTAAATGACGCCTTTGCATGCTTCAGAGGTGCCAGGTATTGATGTAAGCGCTCAGCATCTTTTATCTCTTCAGTCTACCATACGGTCCCATGGGGCACACACATTTGTTATCTGCCTGACAACGGAAAACAGGCAAGTGAAGGATGAAAATGTTTACCGTTGTCTAACACCAATGAATAATTAATATCCACAATATGGAAACTGGCCCCACCACTTCATGGCAGATAGACGGGCGAAAAATGGAAACAGTGAGAAACTTTATTTTCTTGGGCTGGCTCCAAAATCACTGCAGATGGTGACTGCAGCCATGAAATGAAAAGACACTTGCTCCTTGGAAGAAAAATTATGACCAACCTAGAGAGCATATTAAAAAGCAGAGACATTACTTTACTAGCAAAGGTCCATCTAGTCAAAACAATGGTTTTTCCAGTAGTCCGGTATGGACGTGAGAGTTGGACCATAAAGCAAGCTGAGTGCCGAAGAATTGATGCTTTTGAACTGTGGTGCTGGAGAAGACTCTTGAGAGTCCCTTGGACTGCAAGGAGATCCAAGCAGTCCCTCCTAAAGGAAATCAACCCTGAATAGTCATTAGAAGGACTGATGATGATGCCCAAGCTCCAATACTTTGGCCACCTGATGTGATGAGCTGATTCATTTGAAAAGACCCTGATGCTGAGAAAGATTGAGGGCAGGAGAAGGGTGACCGAAGACAAGATGGTTGGATGGCATCCCTGACTCCCAGACTCCGGGAGGCGGTGAAGGGCAGAGAAGCCTGGCGCTCTGTAGCCCATGGGGTTGCAAAGAGCTGAACACGACTGAGCGACTGAACAATAAGATGATAAACGGACAGATGTTGTGATTTCAAAGAGGGGAAGCCCAAAGGCTTGGCAGGCAAGGCAAAGGGCCCTCAGACTCGCAGCGAGTGAGAGAGATAAACCAGTCACGAGACACCACCTTACATCCACCAGAAGAGTAGCCTTTGGTGGGGAGGGAGACCAAGGGCTGGTGAAAACTGAGCCGGGGCCTCAGGTAGGAGTCAGCCTGGCAGAGGCGCTCTGGGGCTTCGCAAGCTAGTCACGCCCAGGAGCGCTCTCCAGAGCTCGTGTTCTGGAACCTCCTCAGCTAACCCGCAAGGGACGCACTCAAGGCTGTTTGCTGTGTAAGTTGTTTGTGCAGCAGAGCTGGCAGCCTAATTGCCCGTCGTCGGGGGAATCAGGCATGCACGCTCTGGGTGCAGCACAAAGGGAGAAACGATAAGGTAGATGTCTGCAGAGAGGCTCGTATGAATGCTTAAAATCCACACAAAATCAAGCAGCCGTTTTCAAGACACAGGATGTCAGGCACCTAGGTCAGTGGTCCGTGTGGGATGGGGACCCTGGGATGGCTCTGTTCACTGCCCGGAGAGACAACGCAGGCTGCCACACCAGGAGGGCGACCAAGGGCCAGGGCAGGGTCTCCCTGGGTTGAGGGGACTTGGCCAGGGTCCGAGGAAGTGGGGCAGGCTGGCATTTGCAGAGCGGAGATCCTGCAGAGAAGGGACCGCTGTCTTCAGAGGCTCCCCTGGAGGCTTCAACTGAGTTCAGGCCAGAGCAGGCACGGGATGAACTGCCAAGGAGGAAAAGAGCATCGCCTGAAAGAGCTGCAGAAACCGCACCGCTCCCGCGCAGGGCCAGGCACGGCTGCTGCTGCCACAGATCAGAGTAAGAGGCCACAAAACCGGGAGAGCGCTGAGCAGAGTGCGCGGAAGGTGCGGCCTCGAGCTCGCCAGGGGCCACCGGGTTGTTTTCAGCTGGTAAAGGGACGCACTTATCAGGAGGACGCAGGAATCCTGAACGTTTATACACCTAGTCGTAGAGCTTCAGAACACTTGAAGCAAAACCAGGGAGAACTGTGGGGACAGAGACAAAGGCACAGCTGCCGAAGAGGATTTCAACACCCTCTGCTCCACATCCAGTGGGACAGGGGGAAGCCTGGGAAAGCGGTGAGTGATGAGACGGCATCCGGACGGCCGGGTGCTCCAGGCAGCTGGATCTGACTGACATCTCTAGAAAACTCCATCCAAGAACAACAGAACACACATCTTTATCAATAAGTATACACTGAACGGGGCTTCCCTGGCGGCCCCTGCAGGTTCCACCCCTGGGTCAGGAAGATCCCCTGGATGAGGGCACGGCAGCCCACTCCAGTGTTCTTGCCTGGAGAACCCCAGGGACGGGGGAGCCTGGTGGGCTGCCGTCTATGGGGTCGCACAGAGTGGAACACGACTGAAGCGACTCAGCAGCAGCAGCAGCAGCAGTGGGATTTACCGTTTAATCACCCACTTCGCCCCCTCGCTCCGGCCCTGGCAATGCAAACTCTGTCTGGCAGCCCAGCCGAGGCTGCTCAGGGCGGGGTCTGTGGGGAGGACCATCCCGCTCTTCAGGGTCTCATCCTGCTCCCAATGTTGGGACCTCCCCAGGGTCCAGATGCACAGAGAGGGTCCCTCACCTCCTTCGTGGTCAGAGGCTCGTCTCTGTGTCCCTACTGTGTGCCAGCACCTGCGTCTTCTATACGGAAAAGGAGTGACCCCGGCCATGTCAGGAACAGGACACAGGGCAGCTGTCCTCGGGCCCCTGGCTGCGCCTGGAGGGCCGTGTCCTGAATGGACACCCAGGGGGCCTAGCCACCCAGCTCACAGCGTCTGCAGGCTGAGGTTTCACAAAAGAAGCCACTTGCACACACCTGCTGGTAACCTCCGCGAGGGCATGCCGCAGGCTTTAGTCACCTAAATTCAGGCCAGGGTAAGAAATCACAACCATGACCTTTAAGATGTGCACAATCCAGACTTTCTGCTGTAACAGCCGCCAAACCTAGGGGGCCTGTAGGTCTCTGCAGACTTGGGGATCTTCCTGTGGCCCTGCCAACCCAGGGTGCAGACCCTGCAGGGTGGAGCGGTATATGTGTGGGGGTGGCTGGCCATCGCCGGGTCAGTCCTGCCAGGCTGGGGAGGAAAAAGAAGCAGCTAGACACTTATCCTATCCAAGCTGGAAGCTACTCCTTCATCGGCTCACCACACACTCTGTTTTTTTGTTTTGTTTTGTTTTGTTTTTGAGCATGACAAGAATTTTAATTCAGTATACACAAAGATTAAACATCATTGACTTATATTAGGAACATATCATTACAAGGAAATTTCATTCTTAAGGAAAATAAAAATAGGTTGCATTTTAAAGTTTGTAAAATGTCTCTGCACTACTGTGGCGGTATCACCACTGTCTTTATCCAGAGAACAGAGCTCCTGGGGAAGGTCTTTCCTAGTCAGAGAATTAAAGAAAGAGGGAAGGAGAGATTCTGGCAGGCAGGTAGCAATCCTTCTTCAGGACCCCAGCCCGCCCCCCACCACGTGCCCTGCCTCTGTCCACCTTACCCTCCACTGGCCCCGCCTACCAGGCCCTCTGACCCCTGCTTCCCTTCCCTCCCCCAGCTTTCAGTTCAGTTCAGTTGCTCAGTCATGTCCGACTCTTTGCGACCCCAACATGATCCAGTGGATGTTGGCAATTTGATCTCTGGTTCCTCTGCCTTTTCTAAAACCAGCTTGAACATCTGGAAGTTCACGGTTCACATACTGCTGAAGCCTGGCTTGGAGAATTTTGAGCATTACTTTACTAGTGTGTGAGATGAGTGCAATTGTGCGGTAGTTTGAGCATTCTTTGGCATTGCCTTTCTTTGGGATTGGAATGAAAACTGACCTTTTCCAGTCCTGTGGCCACTGCTGAGTTTTCCAAATTTGCTGGCATGTTGAATGCAGCACTTTCACAGCATCATCTTTCAGGATTTGAAACAGCTCAACTGGAATTCCGTCACCTCCACTAGCTTTGTTCGTAGTGATGCTTTCTAAGGCCCACTTCACTTCACATTCCAGGATGTCTGGCTCTCGGTGAGCTTTGCTGAGGTGTAATTCACCTATTCAGTGGCTTTCAGTGTAACTGCAAAGTGGTGCATCCATCACCACGATCAATTTTATTTATTTTTTTTAGTCTTTTGCTTTAAGGCGCCTCAAGGCCAGCATGAGGTGCTGAGAGCTGTGGATTTGTTTGTGGCTATGCAGCATGTGGGGCGCTGGCTCCCAGGTCAGGGGTGGAGCCCGCGCCTCCTGCGTTGCAGGTGTGGAGTCTCAGTCACGGGACTGCTGGGAAGTTCCCGCCACTCTCAGTTTTAGAGCACACCCCTCCCCCCAGGGAAGCCCCGCACCCTTAGCAGTTATCAGCAACCCCCCCACCACCAGCCCCTCTTGTAGGTTTGTTTCTTCCAGATATTTCATGTAAACGGAGCCGTATGGTCTGTGATCTTCTGTCTTTCTTCACTGAGCATCATGTCCTCAAGTTTCGTCCATTCCTGTGTCAGAATCTCCTTCCTTTCTAAGGATGAATACTATTACCTTCAGGATTAATAATATTACATAGGATGAGTCACAGTCCTCAGTGACTCGGCAGTGAAGAATCCGCCTGCGATGCCGGAGATGCAGGAGATGAGGGTTTGACCACTGGGTCAGGAAGAGCCCCTGGAGGCGGGCATGGCAAGCTGCTCCAGTATTGTGTCTAGAGAGTCCCACGGACAGAGGAGCCTGGCGGGCTGAAGCCCACGGGGTCGCACGGAGTCAGACACGACTGGCATGGCTAAACACGGCGCAGCATTGCACACAGAGCGCCGCTTGCTGCCTGTCCGTCTAGTGGCGGATGCCTGCTTGTCTCCACTCTGGGTTGTGGTGAATGAAGCTGCTGTGAGCACGGGCGTGCAGGTTCCTCTCTGAGACCAGCTCTCATCTCTGCTTCGTCCTCCTTTGGCCAAGCAGCAGTCCACTGTGTGGATACAGCATCTTGCCCCGGATCCATCCCTCGCTGGGCGTTCGGGCTGTTTCCGCTCGTGGCTGCCGTGAGTGACGTCGCTGTGACCGCGGCAGGCTCTACGCGGGTGTGTTTTCCTTGCTCTCAGGCATTTGCGTGTGTGGTTTTTTTCCCACGCCCCTCAGAGGTTCTCCGACACCAGCTGGGCGTCCCACACATTCGATCCGGTTCCAGCACTGGCTTCCTGGCCAGCGCCAGCCCCTCAGTAACAGGCTCAGACCCCCGGGATGGGGGATGGTCCCTGCCTGCACCTGAAGACGCCAGTCACGGGTCCAGGTTGTCGCCTGTGCCTGTGACAGGCTGGGTGTCGGTTGCAGTTCCTAAGACTTGCTTCCTCTTTGGGTCTGATTAATTTCCCAGAGTGGCGCTCAGAACTCAGAGAAACGGCCTCCTTACTAGGTGACCAGTTTATCATACAAGGATGTAATTCGGGTGGGAGGGTGCTCGGGGCAGGGTGTGGAGAAGGGGGCAGCTTCCGGAGGCTCCAGGCATGCAGCGGCCAGCACTGGTCCTTATCCATGTTCCGGAGGCTTCGTTACCTGATCGATTAGCTCACTGGCCACCGGCGATTGACCTGGACTGTCTGGGGGGATGGGAGTGGCAACCCTTTAACTATGTGACTATTCCCCTAGTGACCAGCATTTTGTCAAGAGCAGTTACAGATCTTAAAACTCTTCTCTACGAATAATAAAAGGCTTAGCTGGGACTTCCCTGGTGAGCAGTAGCCAAGACTCTGCTCTTCCGATGCAGGGTTCCAGGCTGGCTCCCCGGTGAGAGAACTAGATCCCACATGCCGAGACTAAGACCCAGCACAGCCAAATAAATGATAAAAAATTAAAAAAGGAGGAGTCAGGATCAGGAATGCAGGCATATTAAAAAAAAAAAAAAAGACTTTAGCTCTCTGAGTGCCGGGCTTAACTTACTCCAACTGTTGTTTATAAACCAGTGCGTTTTGTAGTGTACGTGATTCGTGAAGCAAGTTTAGAAATGGAAACTGCGAGATCTCTGCGTCTGCCTGGGTGACTGTGTGTTTGTCTATCAATGTACTCATCAATACGGTATGTTTCTTCCTCTGGATGGTATTGCCAACATTAACTTGTAAAAGAGCTCTATATAACTGGCTTAAACAAAACTACGTGCTTATATAAGGTTTCAGAAATAGATTAGAAACGAACCCATATGAATTTCAGGCTCCTGTGATCTGGGAAATTTTCAACATTAAATTAATATCTGACATTAAAAATAGTTTATTGGTTTAATTAATACAGACATTTCTTCAGAGTCATCAACAGTAAGTATAATTACTTTTATTGTACCTAGGTTTACTAAAATAAAAAAATTCATGTTATCTTTGTTATAAAATTTTTTAAAAATAGTTGACACGATGGTATTTTCATAAGTGAATTAAATGTAAATAAGAGTTGTTAGGTGAATTCTTTAAGAATAATTATGTTTTATGATACTTAAAAATAGTTTCTCCAAACTTTTTGGTAACTGGAAACTTCGGAGTTTTGTTAAATGATGTAAATTTATTAAATAGCTAGATCATTCCAAATAAAATAAGATGCTGAAACTTTAATGACTGCAAATGAAAATAAAAGTGAAAGTCGCTGAGTCGTGTCTGACTCTTTGCAATCACATGGACTGTCCATGGGATTCTCCAGGCCAGAATACTGGAGTGGGTAGCCTTTCCCTTCCACAGGGGATCGCCCCAACCCAAGGATCGAACCCAGATCTCCCGCACTGCAGGCAGATTCTTTACCAGCTGAGCCACCAGGGAAGCCCAACCATGGGAGAAGTACAATTACTGTACATAGACTTCCTTTTACAGAGAAACTAAAGGTCTTCAGGACTACTACTAGCAAATAAACTTGATACTACCCTGAGTAATTATCTGTGAGAAAGTACATGTTTCTAGAAATTATAAAAAATATTAATAAGTCTCAGTCTACAGAATGCTAATGTAAAAGACAGTCCATAGTTTCTTACTCCTTACTAGAAACAAAAGTTTTTAAGGGTTAAAATTCTAATTAATATATATAATTAAAACTACTAAAATTAATAAGGAAAATGTCTTCATATGCAAGGTTTTGTTAAGGGAAAGAAAGCGATTTTTGTGGTAAAGCTGGTGATCTCTAAATGGGAAAGAAAACAGGGACCGACAGTGTGGACACGGGAAGCTCTAGAAGGTTTGTAAGCAAAAAAAAACAGAAAAAAGAGTCTTTAGAAGGAGCTTTACGTGTGGTCAGACTGGCTGAGATCAGAATGAATTCAATACTTCTAAGTCAGTCATTTTTAATATCAAAAAAAACAAAATGAAACTTCCTCTGCTGAAAGGAAGCTTTGTGGATTGCTAGTCTGACCCTTCTCTCTAATGGGGGCTTTCTAATCTGTGTGTCCATCCCCTGCCGCCGCCCGGGCCTCCCTCCCGCAGGGCTGACCTCTGGCTGGGTGAGCGGGGCTGCTCTGCATTGCAGTGCGGGGGCTTCCCTCACGGGGGCTTCCTCGTGGGGGCTTCCCTCGCAGGGGCTTCTCTTCACGGGGGCTTCTCTTCGCGGGGGCTTCCTCGTGGGGGCTTCCCTCGTGGCCGAGCGGTGTCTCGGGCGTTCAGGCTTCAGTAGACGCGGCAGGTTATTGGGCTGATCTTAATGAGAGATTGTCAGCAGAGATTTCCTTTATGATTTTATAATCTTTCTTTATAAACTTTATAATGTGAAGTTTTTTTTACCTTCTTTCTAATGTACTATGTTTTCAAAAACAAAGATTTTTATATTGTGTAACTAAGGATTTTTACAACATATATAACATTTTTCTTATTTGGCTATGAACTCTTTGTTACTTCGGTTAAATGAATAACTAAGCATTGCTTCACAGTGACCTATGATCCTATTTGACCAAGTGTTGTTTTTTTAAAAAAAGCTTCTGTTTTTTTTTTTTTTTTTTTTTTTTTTTAAANTCAAAAACAAAGATTTTTATATTGTGTAACTAAGGATTTTTACAACATATATAACATTTTTCTTATTTGGCTATGAACTCTTTGTTACTTCGGTTAAATGAATAACTAAGCATTGCTTCACAGTGACCTATGATCCTATTTGACCAAGTGTTGTTTTTTTAAAAAAAGCTTCTGTTTTTTTTTTTTTTTTTTTGCAAACTCAAATTCTAAATGATGTTTTTTGATTTAGAACTAACTTTGAATTATGAGATGTTCCATGAAAGTCGCTCAATCATGTCTGACTCTTGGCGATCCCAAGGACTGTAGTCCACCTGGCTCCTCTGTCCATGGGATTCTCTAGGCAAGAACACTGGAGTGGGTTGTCATACCCTTGTCCAGGGATCTACCCAACCCAGGGATCGAACCCAGGGTCTCCCACACTACAGACAGATTCTTCACTCTCTGAGCCACCAGGGAAACCCTGAGATGTTTCTTTGGGCTCCCAAAATATCTCAAAGATTTGTTCTCTCTTCTAATAAAAAAGAGGTTAAACTAAGAAGGCTTAATTGATATACTAAATTACATGAGAAGCATCGTCAAGTAAGAAGTAATGCTAAAGCCTTCTTCATGCTGTGTCTGCATAGGTATAAAGTGTTGTTTCTGAAAGTGAAGTTTCTGGAAACCTGATATATCCTGGTATACCGTCATTAGGCATAATTCCAGTTATTATCTTAAAATTTTGTAATGTCCCAGAAATAAACTGCTTTCCTTGTCAATTGCACTGTGATTAGGTCACAATGCTTAATCTTTAACCAGTGATTTTGAGTCTTTTGGTATTTGTACACATGGTTTTCCTCTGATCTTTAGAGATGCGTTTCCTCTTCAGAGAAGTTCATGGAAGGGCTCTGACACTTGCCTAGAGGACACGGTGCTGATAAACTTCTACGTCGTGCCATTCAGTCGGGTGAGAATTCACAGAAGAAACCGACAGCCCCATTAAACTGCTAGCGGAAGACCAAGAGCGGCCGTTAATCGCTGGGGGCTCCCGCTGTCAGCTGGCGGCTGGACGCTGCCTTCCAGCACAGGGGTGCAGGCTCAGCGTCTGGCCAGGGAACTAGGACCCCACACACCGTGCGGCCAAAACCGAGAACCAAAGCATACGACAGAGTAATGCTGTAATAAATTCAATAAAGATTAAAAAAACTAATTCCAGAAATGATTCAGCTCAGTTCAGTTCAGTCGCTCAGTCGTGTCCGACTCTTTGCGACCCATGAATCGCAGCATGCCAGGCCTCCCTGTCCATCACCAACCCCCGGAGTTCACTAAAACTCGTGTCCATCGAGTCAGTGATGCCATCCAGCCATCTCATCCTCGGTCGTCCCCTTCTCCTCCTGCCCCCAATCCCTCCCAGCATCAGAGTCTTTTTCAATGAGTCAACTCTTCACATCAGGTGGCCAAAGTATTGGAGTTTCAGCTTCAACATCAGCTCTTCCAATGAACACCCAGGACTGATCTCCTTTAGGATGGACTGGTTGGGTCTCCTTGCAGTCCAAGGGACTCTCAAGAGTCTTCTCCAACACCACAGTTCAAAAGCATCAATTCTTCAGCGCTCAGCCTTCTTCACAGTCCAACTCTCACATCCATACATGACCACTGGAAAAACCATAGCCTTGACTAGATGGACCTTTGTTGGTAAAGTAATATCTCTGATTTTTAATATGCTATCTAGGTTGGTCATAACTTTCCTTCCAAGGAGTAAGCGTCTTTTAATTTCATGGCTGCAGTCACCATCTGCAGTGACCAACACCACAGTTCAAAAGCATCAATTCTTCAGCGCTCAGCCTTCTTCACAGTCCAACTCTCACATCCATACATGACCACTGGAAAAACCATAGCCTTGACTAGATGGACCTTTGTTGGTAAAGTAATATCTCTGATTTTTAATATGCTATCTAGGTTGGTCATAACTTTCCTTCCAAGGAGTAAGCGTCTTTTAATTTCATGGCTGCAGTCACCATCTGCAGTGGTTTTGGAGCCCCCAAAAATAAAGTCTGACACTGTTTCCACTGTTTCCCAATCTATCTGCCATGAAGTGATGGGACCAGATGCCATGATCTTCATTTTCTGAATGTTGAGCTTTAAGCCAACTTTTTCGCTCTCCTCTTTGACTTTCATCAAGAGGCTTTTGAGTTCCTCTTCACTTTCTGGCATAAGGGTGGTTACTGGGGTCCAGCCTCGGTGGATCCAGGGAATTCAAAGTGGGGACAGAGTCGGCGTCCTAGGAAAAAACTTATTTAACTACAGATATATAGAGAGATTGGAAACGGAGTGTAGTAGGAAATATTGGTGGAGAAAAAGAGGCTGAACAACTTGGTTTACGCAGAAAACTAATAAAACCTTGAGACAAGAGGTTTGCACCATCTACGTTAGACCACCGGCGCCCACTTGAATAGAGGAGGGTGCCCCGCCTTAGGCTCCCTCTCGCGTGGCTCTTAGAAGCCAGGGCAAGTAAGTAGACATGGTGAGCTTCCCCGCTTCAGATGGGAATTCAGCCTGGAAAGGGGAGAAAAGAACGACATGGGGGAGCCCAGCAACGGTGCAAGACTCCAAAGACTTTATTTTCAAGATCAGCTTATATACCCCAAGTTGTACATAAGGAAATAATGGAATATGCAGAGTTACGCAGGGGCAGCAGTACTGACCCTCATTGAGACCAGGCTTTTGCATACCCCCCTGTATACAAATGGTCTCAGGTGGTTTACATTATCTTCTGGCCAAGAGGCCTGTTAACATTTTTATGGCTCTCTTCCTAGATAAATGTCTATCAACTAGAAAACTCTTTTTCCCTAGAAGGGTTTTTCTTTACTCTGCATCACCCTCAAAGTACTAAATAAAGTTACATTCCTGTAGAACATAGGTGCAGTGGGTTATAACAAAGAAAGTACTTAACTCAAAGATCTAATGTTGCTAATACCAGGTCTACTACCTGCTTTTTCTATATACCAACTATATCTACAAATAAAAGATATGAACATTTGGCAGCAAGTATTGGCTCAACAAATGAAACCTTTAATCAGTCCTATTCTAATGATTTTGACTCCTCGGAAGCCCCTACATTCCTAGGATGTTTTAAGCTTCCTGTGCCTCTCGGTCTGGAGGCCACAAACAATCACACGTGTAGCTGTAAGAGTCCGGCAGGCAGGCTAGAAAGCCATCAGAGGGATTTTTGGAGTGAAACACTCTTATTATGCCCAGGAGATTTATTATCTAAAAGCTCTAAATTAATCTTTTCCATAAAAAGGTGGTGGGGGGACAGCCCCCTGTTAATGTCAGAAGAGGAGGCGGAAAGCATACACAGCAAAGCAGGCAGACTCTGGTTTTTTGGGGGTGGATGCTCAGGAAATTCCAGGGGGAACCCCTGAGGCCCGACTCGCCTTGCCCATCAGGCCTCTCCCCATGACCTTGTCATGGGTGGGATCTCCCGTGCTGGCTCGCGGCAGGTGGTGTCATCTGCATATCTGAGGTGACTGATATTTCTCCCGGCAATCTTGATTCCAGCTTGTGCTTCCTCCAGCCCAGCGTTTCTCATGATGTACTCTGCATAGAAGTTAAATAAGCCGGGTGACAATATACAGCCTTGATGTACTCCTTTTCCTATTTGGAACCAGTCTGTTGTTCCATGTCCAGTTCTAACTGCTGCTTCCTGACCTGCATACAGGTTTCTCAAGAGGCAGGTCAGGTGGTCTGGTATTCCCATCTCTTTCAGACTTTTCCACAGTTCATTGTGATCCACACATCTGATTACGGAACTGATTACTCAGTGATTAAGAAGAATGGAATCCTGCCCTAGGCAGCGACAGGGGTGGACCTGGAGGCCGTCACACTGAGTGAAGCGAGTCAGACAGAGGGAGGAACATCACACGACAGCCGGTATATGTGGGATCTGGAAAGAAACGCTGCAAGTGAGCCTATTTACAGCACAGAAAGGGTCTCACAGGCTTGGAGAACAAGCTTACAGTTTCCAGTGGGAAGGACGGGGAGGAAAGGATGGGGCGAATGGACAGTTAGGAAGTTTGGGACGGACATGCACACAGGCTGCATTTAAAATGTATAACCAACAAGGACCTCCTGTATAACGCAACAGAACTCTGCTCAGTGTCATGTGGCAGCCTGGAGGGGAGGGGAGGCTGGGGGAGAACTGGTGTGTGGATGCGTATGCCCGAGGCCCTTAACTGTCCACCTGAAACTACCACCGTGTTGCTGATCAGCTTTATTAAACAGAATTATACGTTTTTAAAGAAATGATCAGAGGAGAGAGGGAAGGGCGGAGGCAGGATAAACGTAGGGATTCAAGAGGTGTAAACTACTATGTATGAAGTAAATAAGCTACAAGCCCTACAAGGCTAAATTGTACAGCTCAGAGAAATACAACCATTATTTTATAGTGACTTTAAATGAAATATAATCTGTAAATATTTTGAACCACTTTATTGTTCACCTGAAACTCGTATAATACCATAACTCAACTATACTTCAGTTTTAAAAAATAATATAAAAATTAAAAAATAAAAAACATCACATTGTAAAAAAAAAAATTAGATGAGCCAGAATTCCAAATTCATTTCTGTTCTATTTTTTTATTTGTGAGATTGAATATCTTTGTGCCCTATAATGAAAAAAAATATGCTTTAGTTTTTATTAAAAAAAAAAAAAAGAATCCATTCTATGGAACTGAATGGACTATTTAGGAGGATTATCATTTTTATGACTTTTTGCTTTAAACATTGGGGAAGGCAATGGCATCCCACTCCAGTACTCTTGCCTGGAAAATCCCATGGACGGAAAAGTCTGGTAGGCTACAGTCCATGGGGTCGCTAAAAGTCGGACACAACTGAGCGACCTCAATTTTCATTTTCACGCATTGGAGAAGGAAATGGCAACCCACTCCAGTGTTCTTGCCTGGAGAATCCCAGGGACGCCGGAGCCTGGTGGGCTGTTGTCTATGGGGTCACACAGAGTCAGACATGACTGAAGCGACTTAGCAGCAGCAGCAGGTTTAAACATTGCAGGTTCTTTTATGTTTTGCTTTTCCAGATTTGAGAAAACCTTTCCTCTCAAGCTATCTATAACTTGCAACAGTTAGATAAAGTAAACCTTTGGAGATAAAGATTAAATAGCTATCTTTTCTCCCTACCTGATCCTTCCAGAAGCTGGAAACTCTGAGTGAATATTATTTTCAGTATAGTTTCAATACAACTCTGTTCTCCTTACAACAGTACACAGTTAAAAACCTCTGTTCTTTTACAAGGCTTTGCCTGGAATGTCGTGTTTGAGAGGGACGTGCGTAGCCTCAGGCCGGAGAGCTTTAAGGAATTAGCGTTAGTCGCTCACTGGTGTCTGACTCTTTATGATCCCAGAGTGTAGCCTGTCGGGCTCCCCTGTCCATGGGATTCTCCAGGCAAGAAGACTGGAGTGGGTAGTCATTCCCTTCTCCAGGGGATCTTCTTGACCCAGGGATTGACTCTGAGGCTCTTGCATTGCAGGCAGATTCTTTACCATCTGAGCCACCAGGGAGTCTCCTTAAGGAACTAAGATCAAGTTTATGGAGCCAATAAGCCACTTGGGATCTTGCTTACAGGGTTCCAAGCAGCCTAAATATGTGTGTAAGGAAAGCCACTTCCTGGTAGGTATAGAAATCTCAAGATATCCGGGGGACCTGAAGAAGAGAGGAATTTAACCAGATCTGGGGTATTGCAGGCAAAATCTGATGCCAAGTTCCAGCTTGGCTTTCCTGGCCTCAACAGACCTTTAAAATTTCATTCTGAGATTCTTTATGAAAAGTTCCAGCAAAACCATTTAAAAGATAACAAAAATGTGATCAAGTGCTATTCTTGTTCCACTTATGTAAATAATTATGTGGAGTTAATTGAAACCTGACTTGTTTTGGAAACAAATTAATCTTAATTTGGCTATCTTTGGTGGAAATGAAGGTGATTTTAGAAAAGTTATGTTTCAGTAATATATTTTGTGGATATCAGGTTCTAGTGTTGTTAAAAGTGTCTTTGAGATTTTGGTATTTACCTGTAATCTAGACTAGATCCTGAATTCTAGTTTCCAGTAATACCTGGCTATGACTCTCCAAACTAATAGTTCCCGTTTTCCTTGCATCTTTTTGACTTGGAATCATCGGGAACTGAAAACGTCCTTTTCCCAAAGTTACTAAGCTAACATTGGACAACTTGCTATAAACTTCAGAGAAACCACCGGAGCAACTCACGTATAGACGATCTTTATGTCTGTTGTTGTATGAGCTACTCAGAAAGTTTACCTAAACCCTTGATGACCTAATCAGAGACATTTCACACTGCGAAAGATGCTCGAAGCCTGACACTGAGAGATCTCCAGCTGACGCCCTCTGGACTTGATGCCTGACTGTGACTTGGATTGTGACTGCTGTACCATGACGCCCTCACAGGAGTGATGATTGTGTGACGTCGGGATGACTGGCCACTCCTGTAAAATCCCTCCTGATGAAGATCCACAGACTTCTCCTATACTGAACACTGCCTAAGACTCACTTTTCAGAGGACTTCTTGCTCAAATGTGGCCAAAATCTCTCTGAAAGCGAACCTGGCACTCAACCATCTCTCTCTCTCCTCTGTGGGACACGACTCTCTGGGAGTGAGCCTTCCAAGAACCACATGAGTTGGTACCAATGCCAAATTACCAGAGAGCTGATCATCAACGCTTTCTAAGTCTTCCCAGGTGGTGCTAGTGGTAGAGAACTCAGCTGCCAATGAATGAGACATAAGAAATGTGGGTTCCATCCCTGGGTCAGGAAGATCCCCTGGAGAAGGAAATGGCAATCCACTCCAGTATTCTTGCCTGGAGAATCCCGTGGATAGAAGAGCCTGGCGGGCTACAGTCCACAGGGCTGCAAAGAGCTAGACACAGCTGAAGTGACTTAGCACATTTTCTAAAGAAAAATTTAGGTCAAAAGGGGGAAAAGTGAAAGAAAATCAAGCTAGAGTCAGAACTGCTGAGAGAGCTCTCTAGAATGGAGCCTGAGAACTGGGGATGCATTGAAGAAGTACGACTTATGTACATGGCAGCCTGGGTGGAATCTGACATTGTGACCTGTTGATGTCATCCAGAATATCTGCCAAAACTCCAAGACACTTATCAGATCCCTACCCTAAAATAACTTGTGATTCCTTAAGAACAAAACTTCTTTAACTTACATCAGCGTCAATCCAGTTCTCACCAGACAACTCTTACAATCTCATGGGTTTTGTCTTTACAAGCCCCCGATTTTCTCTTACATGTTGTTGCTGTTCAGTTGCAAAGTCATGTCCACTCTTTGTGACCCCATGAACTGCAGCACGCCAGGCTTCTCTTGTCTAGAGTTTGCTCAAACTTATGTCTGTTGAGCCGGTGATGCCATCCAACTATCCCACCCTCTGTTGTCCCCTTCTCCTCCTGCCCTCAATCTTTCCCAGCATTAAGGTCTTTTCCAATGAGTTGGCTCTTCACATTGGGTGGAACTTCAGCATCAGTCCTTCCAGTAAATATTCAGAGTGATTTCCTTCAGGATTGACTGGCTTGATCGCCTTGCTCTCCAAGGGACTCTCAGGAGTCTACTCTAGCACCACAATTTGACAGCATCAATTCTTTGGCTCTTACCTGGAGCATCTCTTGAGGTTAATAGAATCTGTGCCTCCCAAATCCTTAAAACCCCAGATGAAGTCTACTTTCTTATTTGCAGCCTCCTGGATATTTTTTTTTTTTTTTTTTTGGTCTGACAGTGGTACCTCTGTTTAACATTTTGAACAACTGCTGCACTGATTTCCAAGATGAATGCATTTTACATCTCCATAAGCAGCACAGGAGGGCTCTGATTGCTCCACAACCTCACCAACACTTGTTATTTTCCATTTAAAAAGCACAGCTATCCTTGTGCTACAAAGCGGTCTCTCACTGTAGCTTGGTTTGCGTTTCCTTGGTGACAAATGGGGTTGGGCATCTTTTCATGGGCTTATTTATTGGCCTTTGTATATCCTCTCTGGAGAAATGTCTCTTCAGATCCTCTGCCATTTTTGTTATTGTTTGAGTTGCTAAGTTGTGTCTACTCTTTTGGGGACCGCATGGACTGCAGCCTGCCACGCTCCTCTGTTCATAGGATTTCCCAGGTAAGAATACTGGAATGGGTCACTATTTCCTTCTACAGGGGATCCTCCTGACCCAGGGATTGAATCCAAGTCTCCTGCATTGGCAAGTGGATTCTTTTTTTTGTTTGTTTTTTTCAGTCTTCAAATATTTTTTATTGGAAAGCCATACATTGCCTTCATTTATTGTATTTCAAGTCACTGTACATTTACTTTTATGAAAACACTGCTTCCATTTTCTAGTACAAGAAAATGGTTTCAGGAATGTAGAGAAATATCCAACTTAAACAGTGAAAAAGTGCACCATAATTACTACTGCATTGCAGTCGTTTCTGCATTTTCTGTGTTTCTTAAATAACTATCTTGTCTGATAACACACCATATAAAGAGGATTCATGAAAAACAGACATTTACATATACGTCTAAAGTCTTATTGAGAATATCCTATTGGCATCAGATAACGAGTCACAGGCGCGGCTGCAGTAGCAGGATATGCATACGCCTATTGGTTCATACCATCAGCAAGTGGACACTCTGCCATTGAGCCACCCGCTAAACTGGGCTATTCGTGTCTTCATTGTTGAGTTGTAAAAGTTCTTTATATCTTCCTCCTCTATATACTTTAGATACGAGTATATAAAGAGAAATGATTTGCACCTATTTTCTCCCACTCAGTGGGTTGCCTCTTCACTTCTTGACGGTGTCCTTTTCGTGTTTTAATTTTTTTTAATTTGGCTGCGCCATGGGTCTTGGCCGCGTCGTTCAGGATCTTTAGTTGGGATGTGTGGGTTTTAGTTCCCTGGCTAGGGATTGAACTCAGGCCTCCTGCGCTGGGAGTGAGGAGCTGCAGCCCCTGGGCCGCCAGGGAGGCCACCGTCTCAGTGGCGATGGAGCCTCACTGACGCGGCTGTCCTTCGGCTTGTGCTTCCGGGGTCATACGTGAGACACCACTGCCTGATGCAGTATTATGGCGATTTACTCCCATGTTTTCTTCCAAGAGTTTTATAGTTTAAGCTCCTGTGTCAAGGTCTTTGATCCACTTCGAGCTCATTTTTCCGTGTGCTGTGAGGTATCTGTCCTGACTCCTGATTCCTGCTTACAAGTCCCTCCCCACCACCTGTGACCTGGAAAACTCCTGTGTTTACATCAAGACCCTGCCGTGCGTCCCTTCTTGTGTTAAGGCAAGGCTGTCTCCACACGCCTGGGCAGCCGGCGCTGCTCCCTGGGATGTGGGCTCCCAGCCAGTCCCGCTCTGAAGCTGCTCATCTCTGAGGCAACGCTTGGGTGCACGGGAGCTGCTGCTGAAGGGGCGCTGATAGGCAGCCAGCACTGACGGCAGCGCCCGCCAGCCGGGCTCTACGGCGGGGCTTCGCACACCCCGCCCCCACCCTGGCAAGGCCACACAGATGGGCTCTCACGACACAAACGGGGAGACGGGCTCAGGGTGCAGGAGCACTTTCCCCGAGGTCACACAAGCAGTGAGTGATGGACAGCTGGCCAGGTGAGCGAGGGTGTAAGGAGATGGTTCCACCTGGAGAGACTGAACTGGAACCACATCTCTCTCTTCAAGCCCCCGAGAGAATCTTACAGGTGTGCCCTGAGAAACACAAAGATCAGATTCCCAGTGTAGGGGATGTCAACAGATAAAACAGCTGCACTGGAGAGCGACCTCCGGATTCCTATAACTAGAAGCTCTTGCAAGACATTGTTAATTTTCCAAGTGTTTAATTCAGAGATGTTTGCAGGGGAAGTTTCAAAAAACACCATGTCTGGGAACAAACTCCTCTGTAGCAAAGCCAGGTCTCTGCTTTTCACACGTGTCCTGATACACCAAGATGGAGCCAGCCTTCCGGCCGGTTTTCTCCAGAGGGCCCTCCCCTGCCTGGCTGTAGGTGAACAGGTCCAATGTGGGGGGCGGTCTTGTGGATGCTGGCCTCCCTCCCTCCTGCCCGCTCCCTCTGCCCCCCCCCGCCCCGGCTTTAGCCCTGCAAGACTGCTGGGGGCCAGTGCTGCGTCAAAGCCTCTGCACCGTCCCACCCCCTCAATCTCCTGCCCGGCTCAGCCTCTGCACCGTCCCACCCCCTCAATCTCCT
>SJYT01045188.1:87337-109059 GCA_006410635.1 Cephalophus harveyi
AAAAAAAAAAAAAAAAAAGACTTTTGTAAACAACCTCCTGGTTAAAGCCACCCAGAAGTGACCCATCTGAGCTGCACAGCAGCGGGGGGCGGGCGTGGAGGGGAGGCTGCTGCAGCCCCAGAGCAGAGCAGATGCCCCAGCGGGAGGGCAGGGCTCACGGAGGGCAAAGGAAGCGGAGAAAACAGGAAATCGCCAAGCAGAGGCGCCCAGGAAAACCTCAGCTGGGCTTCCGGGGGAGATGAATTTTATTAAAGAGAAAGATAAAAAGTCACATAAGGACAGAAACCAAAGGTGCGGAGAGTCAAAGCTGCGGTTTTGCCGGTGGTCATGTATGGATGCGAGAGTTGGACCATAAAGAAGGCTGCTGCTGCTGCTGAGGCGCTTCAGGCGTGTCCGACTCTGCACGACCCCATGGACAGCAGCCCGCCAGGCTCCCCCGTCCCTGGGACTCTCCAGGCAAGAGCACTGGAGTGGGCTGCCATTGCCTTCTCCAGTGCATGAAAGTGAAAAGTGAAAGTGAAGTCGCTCAGTCGTGTCCGACTCTTAGCGACTCCACGGACTGCAGCCCACCAGGCTCCTACGTCCATGGAATTTTCCAGGCAAGAGTACTGGAGTGGGGTGCCATTGCCTTCTCCGAAAGAAGGCTGAGCACTGAAGAACTGATGCTTTTGAACTGTGGTGTTGGAGAAGACTCTTGAGAGTCCCTTGGACTGCAAGGAGATCCAACCAGTCAATCCTAAAGGAAATCAACCCTGAATATTCATTGGAAGGACTGATGCTGAAGCTGAAGCTCCAGTACTTTGGCCACCTGATGGGAAGAGGCAACTCATTGGAAAAGACCCTGATCTGGGAAAGATTGAAGGCAGGAGGAGAATGGGACGACAGAGGATGAGATGGTTGGATGGCATCACCGGCTCAGTGGACATGCGTTTGAGCAAACTCCAGGGAATAGAGATGGACAGGGAAGCCTGGTGTGCTGCAGTCCAAGGGATCGCAAAGAGTCAGACACAACTTAGCAAGTGAACAACAACAAAGAGAAAGATAAGTAAATAAAGACAAAACCCAAAGGGACACACAAAGTTGGCAGAGAACTTCACGCACAAGTTCCTACCGGGAACCTGAAGGTCTGGGTGAGGCTGAGGAACTAGGGCATGAGGTGGACTCCAGGGGTCTGGGGGTACGTGCCTGGGACAGACAGACCGATGGGGACCCCAGTCCTCGGGGCACTGACTCTGTGAGGAAACCAGGCAGTGACCGGGAGGACGGGAGGCGGTGAGGGAGGCCCGCAGCAGGGCGAGCTGCGGGCAGCGCCTCCTCGTGGAAGCGTGGCCGAAAGAGGGACCGGGGTCCCGGCCCTGCCGGCAGCTGCCCACCCGCGCCAGCCCGCAGGCGTTCGCTCGCTCACGGCCACGCACACACACGAACCCCGGGTAGCGCACACAGACACACACAACGGAAAACCCCAGGCGGCATCAGAGACTGAGCGGGGAGGCCCGCCCCTGCCGGTTTCAGCATCTGGAGCCACAGGCGGCTGACGCGCCAGGCCCTCCCCTCCCCGGAGGCAAGCCCCTGGCCATCTGGAGCTTCTCGGGCATGTCTACGTGAAAGCAGGTCGTGTTCCGAACTTGCCTACGTAAGGCACCAGCACGCAACCCAGCGGGGCATCAGGCGTAGCTGGTCCCCGCGGGAAGCAGGCCTCTTCTCAGCCTGCGGGGGGCTCCCACCCATCAGCGCAGGTCTGTCCCTACGTGAAGAGCTCAAAGGTGGAACTTCTCAGCGAATCCGGAGCTCCTCCTTCACTTCATGAAGCTGCAAACCTAAGCAACTGTCCTGTCTGTTTCTTAGAGCTTAGCGGCATCCCATTGAGATCTGGTATAAAACATCGACAGCAACTCTGGGGAGAACTGACAGCCTGACAGTACTGAGTCTCAAGGTCCGTAAATATGGCGTTTGTCTCCATTTTTAGTGATAATCTTTAAATTCCCTCGAAATGTGATGATTTTCACCATAGTGGCTTTTTACATCTTCTGTTAGATTCATAGGTATCTGACAGTTTTTGATGCTTATTATAAATATCACTTTCCAAATTCTATTGTCAACAGTTTGTCGCAGGCACCTAAATAATTGATTTCTGTGTACTGATTTTTTTTTTTTTTTTCTGTGGTTAAATATATATACGATAAAACTTACCATTGTAACTGTTTTCAAGGGCACAGCTCGGGGTCACTGAGCACATCTACATTGTCCTGACATCACCACCATCCGTTTCCAGATCTTTCTCGCCACCCCAGATAGAAACTGTATACCCTGTGTGTAGATTTTGAAATCAGTCAATCAAGACTGTATTGGTTTGCTAGGGCCACCGTAACAACATCCCTGACACCAGGCAGCTTAAATAACAGACGTCGTCTCCCGTCTTGGAGGCTGGAACCCCAGACCCAGGTGAGGGCCGGGCTGGTTCTCCCGAGGCCTCTCTCCTGGGTGTGCAGACAGCCGTCTCCTCCCCGCGTCCTCACAGGGTCATCTTCTGTGTCCTGACCTCCTCTTCTTATAAGGACACTGGTCACCCCGGCCTAGACCCATCCCAGTGACCGCACGCCCACTCAGCCACTTTCTAAAGGCCCAGCTCCGGACACAGCCGCATTCTGAAGTCTGGGAGTTCGGACTCCACCACGAGACGCTGCGGACGGGGTTAGCCTGTGGCGTTAGCTCTGGGGTTCTCTGTGTGTCCGAGCATGTCGTGTGTGAGGCGGCAACGTGATTTTCCCCTCTAACGTCTCTTTCTTGCAGCAGCGGCTGGGACCCCAGCACTGGGGGCGGCCCCAGCCTCAGGGCGTCCGTCTTCTGCGACCCTTCCTGCGCGGGCCGCTGCTTCTTTTAAGGATCTTTCAGTCTGACGCTGGGTCTGCGCGGCTGCTCTCAGGCGTCCTCCAGTTGCTGCGGGCGTTGCTGCCCGTGGGCCTCTCGCTGCCCGGGCTTTCGGGCTCCGGAGCTCGGGCCTCAGCAGCTGCGGCACACGAGCTTAGGTGCCCTGAAGCCTGTGACACCTTCCTGGACCAGGGAGGGAATCCGCGTGCCCGCCTTGACAGGCGGAGTCTTGTCCGCTGTGCCTCCAGGGAAGTCCAGCTACTTATTGCTTAAATCTAATGCAGCAGTGCTGGGTTTTCTCAAAAGCGTCCTCAGCATCTGTTGAGATGCTCCCAGGGTTTCCTTCTTTAATTTGTGAGCCACGCCGATGCATCCACGGGGCCTTTGCCAGGATGCACTGTATTTCGTAAATTCCTAGGCACGTTTTCTCTCACCATTTAATATCTCTGAAGTCAGGTGCAACTGTTGCGGTGAATGTTGTCTTTTCTCGTTATTAGCAAAGTATATGTGATGTATCATATAATGTAAATTACAGGTGTATGATACAATGATGGGCTTCCCAGGTGGTGCTAGTGGTCAAGGATCTGCCTGCCAATGCGAGAGACACAAGAGACGCTGGTTCGATCCCTGGGTCAGGAAGATCCCCGGAGGAGGAAATGGAAACCCATTCCAGTACTCTTGCCTGGAAAATTCCATGGACAGAGGAGCCTGGCAGGCTACAGTCCATGGGGTTGCAAAGAGTCAGACGCAACGGAGTGCATATACACGTAACAGTGATCCACAGTTTCTAAGGGTTACACAGTATAAGCTGTGTCCCCTGTGTTGCACGATATATCCTTGTATGCATCATCTACAGCTATGTAACCAGGTAGGCACAGAACTATACCTAATAGCTCGTCCTCTTAACCCCCAACCCCACGCTGCCTCTTCCCCTGTCCCCCGCCACCTCCCCGCTGGCGACACTTCGCTGGTTCTCTAGATAAGTGAGTGGCAGTGGATATTGCCTGATAATCACTGTCCCCCTGGTGGCGGCTGTGACATGTGGACATTTGGTCACCACCCCACCCCCCTGCACACAGGAAAACTTGACCTTCCCTCCTGTGGGTCTGGCTGGACAATGACCAGCCCTCCACAGCTGTCACCCAAGAAGCCCTGTAAGGACCATCTGGAGAAAGAATCTGGGTTCTCTCTCTTGTCTGAAACCCTGCTTAACACCTTCCAGTAAGGTTTTTGTTTTTTTTTTTTTTAATGTCAGAACTTACAGAATTGGCATCAGCTGCTTAGAACGGAGAGACAGCGGACCACTATTTTGGAAAACACTAGGCTGAAGCCCACATGGGGAAAACTTTAGTACACTCCGGGACACAGTGTTGTAAAGCAAATTATATTCCAATAGAAATTAAATATAAAAATAATAATAATAAAAAACACTCTGGCTAGGGGTGCAGGTCAGCGTGAAGAAGTGGAATATGTCCCTTCTTCCCAGTTATGGAATGACATCCCACCACCTTGGACCTGACGTATAAAACGTCCCTTCTTCCCAGTTAATTTTTAAATTCAGTGCAACCCCAGCTGAGGTGCCAGGGCGCATTTACGGGGTTAAACGAGTCGGCGACACAGGTCTCGTGTGCCGAGTCGCTCAGTCGTGCCCAACCCAGTGTGACCCCGTGGACTGTAGCCCACCGGGCTCCTCTGTCCATGGGATTCTCCAGGCAAGAATGCTGGAGTGGGTTGCCGTTTCCTCCTCCAGGGGACACAGATCTTATGTAGGAAGAACCAGGAACACCCTGAGAAAGGAGAAACTGAGGACCTAGCCGATGGGCTTCCCCGAGAGCTCATTTGGTGAAGAATCTGCCTGCAACGCAGGAGACCCTGGTTCGACGCCTGGGTCAGGAAGATCTGCTGGAGGAGGGATAGGCTGCTCACTCCAGTCTTCTTGGGCTTCCCTGGTGGCTCAGCTGGTAAAGATCCACCTGAAACGAAGCAGACTCCAGTTCAATCCCTGGGTTGGGAAGACCCCTGGAGAAGGGAAAGGCCACTCCAGGATTCTGGCCTGGAGAGTTCCATGGACTGTATAGTCCATGAGGTCACAGAGTCGGACACGACTGAGCGACTTTCACCTCCACTTTTTCACTTCTCAGCAGATGTGAACACCCCGAGGCCTCTGTGACCGTTCAGGGCCCTGTGGTGCTGGCTGTGGAGTGGACCTGGACCAGGGAGCCGGGTGAGCAGGGTGGAAAGTTCATCTATGACAGGGGCGGGTCACAGGTCACGGGTAAAGACAAGACCTTCAGTGATGGTGTTGGGAGGACCACGCAGCCCTTAGAAGGGAGACTCACGGCCGTCAGGGCGTGAGCGGCCCCTGGAGCGCCTCTGCTCTCTGCCAAGCGCAGGTGCCGTCTTCCAGGCCAGCAGGGACACGGGGCATCTGTCAAGGTCCTCTCTGGCTTTCTCATCCCCCGATGTCCACCCGAAATGTCTGTCTGTCTGTCTCTCTGTCTGTCTGTCTGCACGACCCAACCACCACGGAGGCCTCAGGGTGGCTGGGGTGCTGGCCTTCTGCGTCAGTGGCCATGAAGTTTACTGTTTGGGGCGATGATCTGAACGTGAAACTTCCCACACTCAGCTCCAGAGAAAGCCGGTCTCCTCTGCCTCGGTCCTCCTGGCCTCTGGGGCCTGGCGGGTGGGGAAGGATGGGAGGAGTGTCTGGCTAAAGCGCCACAAACTCTTGAGAGTCCCTTGGACTGCAAGGAGATCCAACCAGTCCATCCTAAAGGAAATCAGTCCTGAATATTCACTGGAAGGACGGTGGCTAAAGCTGAAAATCCAATACTTATTTGCCACTTGATTCGAAGAGCTGACTCATTGGAAAAGCCCCTGATGTTGGGGAAGATTGAAGGCAGGAGGAGAAGGGGGCCACAGAGGACGGGATGGCTGGATGGCATCACCAACTCGATGGACGTGAGTCTGAGCAAGCTCTGGGAGTTGGTGATGGTCAGGGAGGCCTGGCGTGCCGCAGTCCATGGGGTCGCAAAGAGTCAGGCACGACTGAGCGACTGGACTGAGCTGGTGACTGCATCTCTGAGGCGAGGACCTGCCGAGCTCCTCGCCCGCTCATCCAGGCAGCGGCCCGTCGCGGCTGCACCCGCCAAGTCCCCGATTCCTGTCGGCTGCATTATTACTCCTAAGCCGTCGCGGCTGGCCTGCCTGTGTTCTTTGCTGTGTTTGGTCACTCCACATCTAAGCTGGCTCAGGGTCGAGCTCACCCGCTTAGCAGCAGCATCTCCTTTTATCTCTCCACTCGCGTCTGTAGCAGACGCTGGGGGCCCGCCTGAGCTGCGGGATGTGAAGCGCTGCACGCGGCAGGTCCTGCCCGGCCCTCGGGCTCTCAGAGAGTGGAGGAAGCGCCGCCAGGGTCTCCGAGAGGCTCCGGTTTTTGAGGCGTTTGAAAATGTTGTCTGCGGCGCTGCAGGAGGGTCAGATCTCACAGACACGGTGACGAGTGAAAACGGACACAGAGAGAATGTGCCGTCCGATTTCACCGTCACCAAGTCCTGGAGGGGCTCAGTGGTAAAGACCCTGCCTGCGACGCAGGAGACCCGGCTTTGATATCTGGGTTGGGAAGATCCCCTGGAAAAGGAAATGGCAACCCACTGCTGGATTTTTGCCTGGAAAATCCAATGGACAGAGGAGCCTGGCAGGCTATAGGCCAAAAGGGCCTCCAAGAGTTGGATATGACAGAGCCACTGAACACACAGAGCTGGCCAAACTGATCTATTGATAGGAACCTGGTCGCTGGTGGTCTGAGACGGGGCATCAGGGATTCCCTCAGTATAGTTCAGTCCCTCAGTCGTATCTGTGACCTCATGAGTCTGTCACAGACTCTGTGACCACGTGGACCGCAGCACGCCAGGCCTCCCTGCCCATCACCAGCTCCCGGAGCTTGCTCAAACTCATATCCATCGAGTCGGTGATGCCATCCAACCACGTCATCCTCTGTCATCCCCTTCCCCTCCAGCCTTCAATCTTATCTGTCTGTCTCTCTGTCTGTCTGTCTGCACGCCCCAACCACCACGGAGGCCTCAGGGTGGCTGGGGTGCTGGCCTTCTGCGTCAGTGGCCATGAAGTTTACTGTTTGGGGCGATGATCTGAACGTGAAACTTCCCACACTCAGCTCCAGAGAAAGCCGGTCTCCTCTGCCTCGGTCCTCCTGGCCTCTGGGGCCTGGCGGGTGGGGAAGGATGGGAGGAGTGTCTGGCTAAAGCGCCACAAACTCTTGAGAGTCCCTTGGACTGCAAGGAGATCCAACCAGTCCATCCTAAAGGAAATCAGTCCTGAATATTCACTGGAAGGACGGTGGCTAAAGCTGAAAATCCAATACTTATTTGCCACTTGATTCGAAGAGCTGACTCATTGGAAAAGCCCCTGATGTTGGGGAAGATTGAAGGCAGGAGGAGAAGGGGGCCACAGAGGACGGGATGGCTGGATGGCATCACCAACTCGATGGACGTGAGTCTGAGCAAGCTCTGGGAGTTGGTGATGGTCAGGGAGGCCTGGCGTGCCGCAGTCCATGGGGTCGCAAAGAGTCAGGCACGACTGAGCGACTGGACTGAGCTGGTGACTGCATCTCTGAGGCGAGGACCTGCCGAGCTCCTCGCCCGCTCATCCAGGCAGCGGCCCGTCGCGGCTGCACCCGCCAAGTCCCCGATTCCTGTCGGCTGCATTATTACTCCTAAGCCGTCGCGGCTGGCCTGCCTGTGTTCTTTGCTGTGTTTGGTCACTCCACATCTAAGCTGGCTCAGGGTCGAGCTCACCCGCTTAGCAGCAGCATCTCCTTTTATCTCTCCACTCGCGTCTGTAGCAGACGCTGGGGGCCCGCCTGAGCTGCGGGATGTGAAGCGCTGCACGCGGCAGGTCCTGCCCGGCCCTCGGGCTCTCAGAGAGTGGAGGAAGCGCCGCCAGGGTCTCCGAGAGGCTCCGGTTTTTGAGGCGTTTGAAAATGTTGTCTGCGGCGCTGCAGGAGGGTCAGATCTCACAGACACGGTGACGAGTGAAAACGGACACAGAGAGAATGTGCCGTCCGATTTCACCGTCACCAAGTCCTGGAGGGGCTCAGTGGTAAAGACCCTGCCTGCGACGCAGGAGACCCGGCTTTGATATCTGGGTTGGGAAGATCCCCTGGAAAAGGAAATGGCAACCCACTGCTGGATTTTTGCCTGGAAAATCCAATGGACAGAGGAGCCTGGCAGGCTATAGGCCAAAAGGGCCTCCAAGAGTTGGATATGACAGAGCCACTGAACACACAGAGCTGGCCAAACTGATCTATTGATAGAAACCTGGTCGCTGGTGGTCTGAGACGGGGCATCAGGGATTCCCTCAGTATAGTTCAGTCCCTCAGCCGTATCTGTGACCTCATGAGTCTGTCACAGACTCTGTGACCACGTGGACCGCAGCACGCCAGGCCTCCCTGCCCATCACCAGCTCCCGGAGCTTGCTCAAACTCATATCCATCGAGTCGGTGATGCCATCCAACCACGTCATCCTCTGTCATCCCCTTCCCCTCCAGCCTTCAATCTTTCCCAGCATCAGGGTCTTTTCTAAGGAGTCAGTTCTTCGCATCAGGTGGCCAAATGATTGGAGCTTCAGCTTCAGCATCAGCCATTCCAATGAATATTCAAGCCTGATTTCCTTTAGGATTGACTGGTTGGATATCCTTGCAGTCCAAGGGTCTTCTCTAACACCACAGTTCAAAAGCATCAATTCTTCAGTGCTCAGCTTTATGGTCCAACTTTCATATCCACACATGACTACTGGAAAAACCACAGCTTTGACCATACGGACTTTTGTTGGCAAAATGATGATTTTAATTTTTAATGCTCTGTCTAGGTTGGTCATAGCTTTCCTGCTAAGGAGCAAGCATCTTTTAATTTCATGGCTGCAGTCATCATCTGCAGTGATTTTGGAGCCCAAGAAAATAAAGTCTGACACCATTTCCACTGTTTCCCCATCTATTTGCCATGAAGTGATAGGACCAGGTATCATGATCTTAGTTTTATGAATGTTGAGTTTTAAGCCAGGTTTTTCATGCTCCTCTTTCACTTTCATCAAGAGGCTCTTTAGTTCCTCTTCACTTTCAGCCATAGGGTGGTGTCATCTGCCTACCTGAGGTTATTGATATTTCTCCCAACAATCTTGATTCCAGGGTCTTTTTCATAGTAACCCTCAGAAGGTACAGACTTACCCTCCAGGCCCAACTGTCCCCGGTCCTTCCCCAAGGGTAGAGGCTGACCCTGCAAAGCTCAGAGGCTAGAGCAGCAGAGAAGATGCTTGGGCAGGTTGGTTCCCAGGGAGGCGTGGGGAGTCCCTGTCCTGCCCTTCTGCTTAGCTATCCCTTAGCAAGGCCCCCTCCTCCGTCTACAAGAAGACCCCTCAGGGCAGGGGCGGCAGGGGACATGCCCAGCACCTCTTGATCCCAACACAAAGCTGCTGGGGGGTTAAAGAGCCCCCTCTCTGGGGCTCTTTAATCTGGGGCTTTTTAATGGGTCTCCGGGGAGACCATGCCCTCTGCTCTCCG
The DNA here is from genome assembly GCA_006410635.1 of Cephalophus harveyi. Taxonomy (NCBI): domain Eukaryota; kingdom Metazoa; phylum Chordata; class Mammalia; order Artiodactyla; family Bovidae; genus Cephalophus; species Cephalophus harveyi. Next base: position 96,780 of record SJYT01045188.1, read on the forward strand.
GGGCCTCTGCGGGCGGTGCGGCTCTCTCCTCCAGGAGGCTCTGGCCGGTGAGAGCTACCCTGGGCTCCAGTGCTGTTCTCCATCTGTGACTGGCTGAGTCGTGTTCCCTCAAAATTCCTGCGCTGCAGACCTCAGCCCCGGACGTCAGAGTGTGACTGTGTTTGGAGGCGGGGGTCTCTAAAGAGGTCCCTAAGGTGAATGAGCTCATTAAGACATGGACCCGAGACCCACAGGACTGGGGTCCTTGTAAGAAAAGGAGGCCAGGACACAGACACACACAGAAGGACGACCCTGCGAGGACGCGGGGAGGAGACGGCCGTCTGCACGCCCAGGAGGGAGGCCCCAGGAGGACCGGCCCTGCCCCCACCTGGGTCTGGGGTCCAGCCTCCAGGACTGGAGACAGGGGACGTCTGCTGTGTAAGCCCCCATCTGTGATGCTTGTTACAGCAGCCTGAGCAAGCTCACACCCCAGCCCAGGTGTAAGTGCCTCTCCCTCCTAGTCGCCAGGCTTACTGGGTCTGGCCAGGGTGTCTGGAACAGGCTGTCAGAGGTCCTGTGATGACATCATGAAGATACTCGCAAACTCGGGCCCAGTTATGCTTCATCCATGCAGTAATAAGAGCTAACACTTCCCTATCGTCTAATGAGAATGAGTCCTTGGAAGAGCTTCCACATGAATTGACTCCATTCTCTCTCATGAGGCTGACTTGCTCAGGGTTACTTGCTGTGACCCTGGTTTATGTGGGAGGAGAGGACAGCAGGTTCCTGTCCCAGACGCTGTCCAAAGGCTCGAAGGCAGCGAGAGGCCGGGCTGGCCTGGTGACCCAGCACCGGGGCCCAGAGCCTGGACTCTTAACTCGGGCGGTGGCTTCTCCCAGTAGCCAGCCCTCCAGAGATGCCCCAGACTCCAGACTGCCATCTTCAGTGGCCCATCCGGGGGAATGTCGGGCCCCGGGCGGTGGTCTCGTCAGCTCACCTGGACCAGGGCCACCAGCATCTTCAGGACACAGCTGGCCAGAGAGCAACCGGGGGCTTGGAGGGGAACGGAGACCAGCAGCCTCCCCGTTCTCTTTTAAAATGAGAGACAGAGAGGACAAGAGGGCGGAGGAGTGGGTGGGCGTGGAGTACATCTCTCTCCACGGATACATCAGGACACACCTTCAGACACAGGGCTGCGTGCAGAACGCCAGCTGAGAGTGCGCAGGAGGACCTGACCAGCGGAAAAGAATACACAGGCCCAGGCAAGCTCGGTAGGACGAAGGAACTAGGGGGAAAACCAGGAGTGTTAGAAGGACTGGACCTGCGCTCGGCGGGTGGGGGAACTGAGGCAGGGGTCAATCCCCACATCGGGGCAATTGTCTGAGTCAGAGGAGAAACTTTTAAGGCTGAGAGTGAAACAGCTGATCTGTGGCAGCCTAAATGGAATGAGAATCAGACAGTCCTTGCCGCAGCCACGCACACCCCGGACAGGGACGCAGGTCCCCTGGAAGGCGCAGCGGCCGGGAGCTGGAGTTTAGGGATTGTGGGGCAGTCCCAGCGTGAGGGCTGGTGCTGACTGTGGAGAGACAGATCGAGGGGATGTGAGGGAGGTGACCGTGGTGGGAAATGCGGGTGGAGGAAAGCCAGGCCGCACGGCGGCGAGGCGACACTGCCGAGCCCCGCACAGAGGGTGGAGCCATCCCCCCAGCCTCTCTCCCCGCTCGCCAGCATCGGCAGCTGAACAGTCGAGAGGCCGGCCCACCGAACGCCTGACGTCTGAGCTACAGAGGAGGACCCCACCCAGGGGGCCCCTTTAAGTGACCGATGCACCAATCTACAGAGTAGGACCCCAGCCAGAGGGGCCCCTCTGTGTGCCTGAATGGGTGGAGCCACAGTGAAGGACTGGCCAAAGAGGCCTCCTGATCGCCAGCTGCAAGAGGCCCGGAAAAAGACCCTGATGGGGCCATAACTCCTGCGGCGGAGGCAGTCCGCGTCCCTGCACCCTGGGCACCGCCAGGGTCCCTGCAAGCCAAGCAGCTGCGCCACCTCCACGCTCAGCTCTCACTGGGGCAGAGCTGCCAAGGCAAAGAAGGCTTGCGCCTCTGTGCCCAGGGTCGCTTTGGTCGTGTCCGGCTCGTCGCGGCCCTGTAGACCGTGGCCTGCCAGGCTTCTCTGTCAGCGGGGTTCTCCAGGCAAGAACGCTGGCGCGTGTGGCCAACACTGGCTGCCATACCCTTTCCTGCTGCCCCAGCCGCCAACTCCCCTGAGTACCCGGTGCTGCCAGAACCCCTGCGACCCAGGCAGCTCCCCACCTCCACACCTGGCCCTCACAGGGGGCAAAGCCAAGCCCTCTAGGGCAGCCGCAGGAGCAAACCCCAGTGGACGACCCACATGCAGGGGTGGAAGTTCAGTGGCCACTCAGCCGTGTCCAGTTCTTTTTGACCCCATGAACTGCAGCACGCCAGGCCTCCCTGTCCATCACCAACTCCCAGAATTTACTCAAACTCCTGTCCATTGAGTCGGTGATGCCATCCAACCATCTCATCCTCTGTTGTCCCCTTCTGCTCCTGCCTTCAATCATCCCCAGCATCAGGGTCTTTTCCAGTGAGTCAGTTTTTCACATCAGGTGGCCAAAGAATTGGAGTTTCAGCTTTAGCATCAGTCCTTCCAAGGAATATTCAGGACTGATTTCTTTTAGAATGGACTGGTTGGATCTCCTTGCAGTCCAAGGGACTCTCAAGAGTCTTCTCCAACACCACAGTTCAAAAGCACCAGTTCTTCAGTGCTCAGCTTTTTATAGTCCAACTCTCACATCCATACATGATTACCAGAAAAACCATAGCTTTGACTAGATGGACCTTTGTTGGCAAAGTAATGTCTCTGCTTTTGAATGTGCTGTCTAGGTTGCTCATAACTTTTCTTCCAAGGAGCGAGCATCTTTTAATTTCATGGCTGCAGTCACCATCTGCAGTGATTTTGGAGGTGGAAATAAAACCACAATTGAAACCCAGGGGCAGTGTGGCTAAGGAAGAAGACCCAAAACCTTCCCACCAGCTGTACAAGCTGCAGATTAAATCCACAAGATCAACAAGGCAGACTGTCTATGGAATATATAAAAAGATGTTGAGAGCTCCCACAAAAGAAAACACACTAGTTCTGATAGCTGTGGACATTGGAGGCAAGAACACAGGCGTAGGACCAGATGAGGATCTGAGCTGCCCCCACAGCAGATCCAGAGGCCAGCACAGGCTTAGAGGGCGTCCTGGGGAGGCGAGGTGGCCTGTGACTCCCAGCAAGGGAACGGACTCTGACAGCGGTGACTCAAGAAAAGCATTTATTTTTCTTATGTTTTCATTTGTTTTGTAGATTCTTTTGATTTCTTTTCTTTTCTTTTTTTACCTCCCCCTGCCCCGTTGTAGTTGTCAATTTTATTGGCACTATGAAATCTAATTAAGCTTTTGAGCTTTTTTTTCCTCAGTCACATTTTTTATTGTTGTTATAAACCTCGGCCTCTCTGTGTGTTGGGCTTGTGCAGTTTTGTGGAGTTTTCTTTTCTTTTTTTTTTTTCTTTTTTCTTTTTTTAACTTTAAGTTTTAATTTTTAAACCTACTATTATTTTTTCTACATTTATTCTTTGTTTCCCTTTCCTACTGTTCTTTCCCCCTTGCAGTTAATCTTTAATATTTATAAATCTTCTTCATCTACTCCTACTTAACTTTGCATGTCTGTTCTTTCTTTTCTCTCTTTCCTTTCCTCTCAACATATTTGTTAGTATTGTTTCCATTGCTCTATTCCCCGCTCGGCATTTTGCTTTGGTTTGTTTTCCAGTTTCTGCTTTAGTTAGTTCTGTTCTTACCTGGTGGATGTAATTCTTGGTTTCCTGTGTTTGTGTAACTGCCATTTGTCTGGGGTTCATCTTTGGTTTCTCATTTTTGGGTAATTGTTTTAATCTCACATAATGCCGTAACAAACCACTTGTGGAATGTTGGTTCCTGACCAGAGATCAAGCCCTGAGCCTTTGGAGTGGGACCACTGACTCCAAGACCCTAGGGAGCATCAGATAGTGAGAACTCACACAAAGGAAACCACGTGAACCCAAGACCCACATCACTCAACCACCAGCAGCCTGGGAAAAGGAGACCTCAAACACAATAAGTTTTTAAAAAAAGAAATTAACGAAAAATGAGGCAGCAAACTAGAAACACAGAAGTCCACATAGATGGAGGGGAGACAGGCAAGCGCCCTGAAAGGATTCAGAAGAATGACAGGAAAGATGGCCAAAAGCCTTGACAACAAAATGGAGAAAATGCAAGAATCAATTAACCAAGACCTAGAAGAATCAAAGAATAAACACACAGAGACAAACAACACAGTTACTGAAATTAAAAATACCCTGGAAGGAATCAATAGAGGATCTGAAGCAGAAGAATGAATCAGTGAGTTGGAAGATAAAATGGTGAAAATAACTTCTGAAGAGCAGAATAAAGTAAAAAGAATGAAAAGAATTGAGGATAGTCTCAGAGACCCCTGGGACAATATCAAATGCACATTCGAATTATAGGGATCCCAGAAAAAGAAGAGAAAATAAAGGATATGAGAGAACTTTTGAAGAGATTATAGTTGAAAATTTCCCCAATATGGAAAAGGAAATAGTCAATCAAGTCCAAGAGGCACAGAGTCCCATACAGGATAAACCCAAAGAGAAACACACCAAGACACATACTAATCAAACTAACAAAGACCAAACGCAAAGAAAGAATATTAAAGGCAGCAAGGGAGAAGCAACAAACAACACACAAGGGAAGCCCCGTGTGTTTAACAGCTGATCTTTCAGCAGAAACTCTGCAGGCCAGGAGGGAAGGGCGGGATGTGTTTACAGGACTGAAAGGGAAAATCAACAACCACGATTACTGTACCCGACGAGGGTCTCGTTCAAAATTGATGGAGAAATAAAAAGCTTTTCAGACAAGCAAAAGTTTTTTTTTTTTTTTTCCAGACAAGCAAAAGTTAAGAGAATTCAGTACCACCAAAAAATTGATGCTTTTGAACTGTGGTGTTGGAGAAGACTCTTGACAGTCCCTTGGACTGCAAGGAGATCCAACCAGTCCATTCTGAAGGAGATCAACCCTGAGATTTCTTTGGAAGGACTGATGCTAAAGCTGAAACTCCAGTACTTTGGCCACCTCATGAGACGAGTTGACTCATTGGAAATGACTCTGATGCTGGGAGGGATTGGGGGCAGGAGGAGAAGGGGATGCCTGAGGATGAGATGGCTGGATGGCATCACGGACTCGATGGACGTGAGTCTGAGTGAACTCCGGGAGTTGGTGATGGACAGGGAGGCCTGGCGTGCTGCGATTCATGGGGTCGCAAAGAGTCGGACATGACTGAGCGACTGAACTGAACTGAAACCAGCTTTACAGCAAATGTTAAAGGGACTTATATAGTCAAGAAATAGAAGAGAATAAACAAGGTCTACAAAATCAACCCCAAACAATTAATGGTAATAGGAACAATCAGTTCAGTTCAGTCACTCAGTCATGTCCAACTCTTTGCAACCCCATGAATTGCAGCATGCCAGGCCTCTCTGTCCATCACCAATAGGAACATATATATCAATAATTACTTTAAATGTAAATGGATTAAATGCTCCAACCAAAAGACACAGACTGGTTAAATGGATGCAAAAACAAGACCCATATATATGCTGTCTGCAAGAAACCCACTTCAGACCTAAAGCCACATACAGACTGAAAGTGAGAGGATGGAAAAATATATTCCACACAAATGGGAAGCAGAGGAAAGCTGGAGTAGCAATACTCATATCAGACAAATTAGACCATAAAATAAAGTGTACTAAAAGAGATACGGAAGGACACTACATAATGATCAAGGGATCAATCCAAGAGGAAGACGTAACAGTTGTAACTATCTATGTGCCCAGCACAGGAGCACCTCAGTACATAAGGCAAACACTAGCAGACATAAAAGGAGAAACTGACAGGAGCACAATGATAGTGGGAGACTTTCACACCCCCCCACACCAGTGGACAGATCATCAAAGCAGGAAATTAATAAGGAAACACAAGTCTTAAATGATACACTAGATGAGATGGATCTCACTGGTATCTTCAGGACCTTCCATCCAAATGCAGAAGGATACACCTTCTTCTCACGAGCACATGGAACATTCTCCAGGATAGACCACATCTTGGGTCACAAATCAAACCTTAGTAAATTTAAGAGAATTGAAATCGTATCAAGCATCTTCTCCAACCACACTATGAGACTAGATATCAGTTGCAAGAAAAAACTGTAAGGAACACAAACACATGAAGATTAAACAATATGTTTCTAAATAGCCAACAGGTTACTGGGGGAATCAAAAGGGAAATAAAAAAATTTCTAGAAGCAAATGGCAATGAAAACACGACAACTCAAACCTCTGGGATGCAGCAAAAGCAGTTCCAAGAGGGAGGTTTAAGGCAACACAATCCTACCTCAAGAAACAAGAAAAACACTGAACAGACAACCTAACTCTACACCTAAAACAACTGGAAAAAGAAGAACAGAAAACCCCCAAATTAGTGGAAGGAAATAAATCGTAAAGATCTGAGCAGAAATAAATGAAAAAGAAATGAAAGAAAGAATAGTAAAGATTAATAAACTAAAACCTAGTTCTTTGAGAAGATAAAATTGACAAACCTTTAGCCAATAATTGTTATCAATTTAATCAAGAAAAAAGAGAGAAGTATCAAATCAAGAGAATTAGAAATGAAAAAGGAGAGGTTATAGCAGACAATGCAGAAACACAAAGGATTATGAGACTATTATGAACAGCTATATAGCAATAAAATGGATAACCTGGAAGAAATGGACAGATTCTTGGAAAAGTTCAACCTTCCAAGACTGAACCAGGAAGAAATAGAAATTATGAGCAACCCAGTTACAAGCACTGAAATTGAAGCTGTGATCAAAAATCTTCCAAAAAACAAAAGCCCAGGACCAATGGCTTCACAGGAGAATTCTAGCAAACATTTAGAGAAGAGCTAATGCCTATCCTTCTAAAACTCTTTCAGAAAATTGCAGAGGAAGGAACACTTCCCAACTCATTCTGATACCAAAACCAAAGACAACACAAAAAAAGAAAACCACAGGCCAGTATCTCTGATGAACATAGATGCAAAAATTCTCAGCAAAATTTTAGCAAACAAGATTCAGCAACACATCAAAAGCTCACACACCATGATCAAGATGGGTTTATCCCAGGGATGCAAAGGTTCTTCAATATATGCAAATCAATCAGTGTGATACACCACATTAACAAATTGAAAGATAAAAACCATATGACCATCTCAATAGATGCAGATAAAGCCTTTGACAAAATTCAGCATCTATTTATGATTAAAACTCTTCAAACAATAGGCATAGAAGGAACCTACCTCAGCATTCAGTTCAGTTCAGTTCAGTCGCTCAGTCGTGTCCGACTCTTTGCGACCCCATGAATCGCAGCACACCAGGCCTCCGTGTCCATCACCATCTCCCGGAGTTCACTCAGACCCACGTCCATCGAGTCCGTGATGCCATCCAGCCATCTCATCCTCGGTCGTCCCCTTCTCCTCTTGCCCCCAATCCCTCCCAGCATCAGAGTCATTTCCAATGAGTCAACTCTTCGCATGAGGTGGCCAAAGTACTGGAGTTTCAGCTTTAGCATCATTCCTTCCAAAGAAGTCCCAGGGCTGATCTCCTTCAGTATGGACTGTTTGGATCTCCTTGCAGTCCAAGGGACTCTCGAGAGTCTTCTCCAACACCACAGTTCAAAAGCATCAATTCTTTGGCGCTCAGCCTTCTTCACAGTCCAACTCTCACATCCATACATGACCACAGGAAAAACCATAGCCTTGACTAGACGGACCTTAGTCGGCAAAGTAATGTCTGTGCTTTTGAAAATGCTATCTAGGTTGGACATAACTTTTCTTCCAAGGAGTAAGCATCTTCTAATTTCATGGCTGCAGTCACCATCAGCAGTGATTTTGGAGCCTAAAAAAATAAAGTCTGGCACTGTTTCCACTGTTTCCCCATCTATTTCCCATGAAGTGATGGGACCTCAGCATAGAAAAGGCCATATATGATAAGCCTACAGCCACCATTACTCTCAATGGTGAAAAACTGAAAGCATTCCCCCTAAGATCAGGAAGAAGACAAAGGTGTCCACTTTCACCACTGTTACTCAACATAGTTCTGGAAGTCCTGGCTGCAGCAATCAGAGAAGGAAAAGAAATAAATGAATCCAGATCAGAAAAGAAGAAGTAAAGCTCTCACTGTTTGCAGATGACACGAAACTGTACATAGAAGATAGTATCAGAAAAGATAGTATCAGAAAATTACTCGAGCTAGTCAGTGAATTTACAAAGTTTCAGGATGCAAAATCTATAGGCAGAAATGACTTGCATTTCTATATAGTAACAATGAAAAATCAGACAGAGAGATTAAGGAATCATTCCCATTCACCATCACAACAAAAAGAATTAAATATCCAGGAATAAACTTATCTAAGGAGATGAACTGTACACAGAAAATTATAAAACACTAAAGAAAGAAGTCAAAGATGCCATAAACAGATGGAGAGGTATTCCGTGTTCCTGGGTAGGAAGAGTCAACATCGTGAAGGTGAGTATACTGCCGAACGCAATCTGCAGGTTCAGTGCGCTCCCTGTCAAACTAGCAATGGCATTTTTCACAGAACTAGAGCAAAGAAATCCACGATTCATATGGAAACACAAAAGACCTGAATAGCCAAAGCGGCCCCAGAAAGAAGAATGGAGCGGGAAGAATCAGCCTTCCTGACTTCAGATTATGCTACAGAGATACGGTCACCAAGACAGTATGGTGCTGGCACCAAACCAGAGGTGTAGGCCAGTGGAACAAGACAGAAAGCCCAGAAATGAACCCACGCGCCTACGGGCACCTTATTTTTGACAAAGGAGGCAAGACTATACACGGGGCAAAGATAGCCTTTTCAATAAATGGTGCTGGGGGAAATGGACAGCTCCATGTAAAAGAATGAAATTAGAACACTTCCCTGGGAGAAGGAAATGGCAACCCACTCCAGTGTTCCTGCCTGGAGAATCCCAGGGACGGGGGAGCCTGGTGGGCTGCAGTCTCTGGGGTCGCACAGAGTCGGACACGACTGAAGCGACTTAGCAGCAGCAGCAGCAGCAGAACACTTCCCAACACCATACACAAAGGAAAACTGAAAAAGGATTAAAGACCTAAATGTAAGACCCGAAACTAGAAAACTCTCAGAGGAAAACATAGGCAGAACATGCGATGATCCTCCAAAGCAAGATCCTCTGTGACCCACCTCCTAGAGTAACAGAAATAAAAACTACAGTGGACAAGTGAGATCTGATTAAACTAAAAGCTTTTCACAGCAAAGGAGACTGTAAGTGAGGTGAAAAGACAGTCCTCAGAATGGGAGAAAATAATAGCAAATGAAACAACTGATTAATTTCCAAAATATGCAAGCAGGTCATATAACTCAATAACAGAAAAACAACCCAATCAAAATGCGGGAAAGAGACCTAAACAGACATTTCTCCAAAGAAACATACAGATGGCTGACAAACACATGAAGAGATGCTCAACATCACTCATTATTAGAGAAATGCAAATCAGAACCACAGTGAGGTACCACCTCACACCAGTCAGAAAGTCTACAAACAGTAAATGCTCCAGAGGGTGTGGAGAAAAGGGAACTCTTGCACTGTTGGTGGGAATGTAAATTGATGCAGCCGCGATGGAAGACGGTACGGAGGTTCCTTAAAAAAAACTAGGAAAACTAGGAACAAAACCACCAATGACCCAGCAGTCCCACTCCTAGGCATACACCCTGAGGAAACAAAACTGAAAAACACACCCGCATCCCGCTGTTCACTGCAGCACTATGTACAGTAGCTGGAACCTGGAAGCAACCTAGATGTGCACAGACAGATGACTGGATAAGGAAATTGTGGTGAATATACAGAATGGAATATTACTCAGCCATACAAATGAACGCCTTTGAGTCAGTTTTAATGAGGTGGATGAACCTAGAGCCTATTATACAGAAGTAAGTCAGAAAGAGAAAGTGAAAGATTGTATTCTAACACATGTATACAGAATCTAGAAAAATGGTACTGAAGAATTTACCTACAGGGCAGCAGTGGAGAAAGAGACAGAGAATGGACTTATGGCCACGGGGAGAGGGGAGGAGAGGGGACACCTACATTACCATGTGTGAAACAGAGAGCAATGGGAATTTGCCGTATGGCTCGGAAACTCAAACAGGGTTTGACCTAGAGTTCTGCATCAACCTAGAGGGGTGAGATGGGAGGGAGGTTCAAAAGGGAAGGGATATATGTATACCTATGGCTGATTCATGTTGAGGTTTGACAAAAAACAGCAAGATTCTGTAAAGCAACTATCCTTCAATTAAAAAAAAGGGAAAAGAAAAAAAGGAAAGAAATATATAGATACATTTATAAGGAAACATTGAAAGGATATAGGAGAAACTAATAAAAATAGCCACCAGTAGGAGGCCATGGGGGGAAGACAAGGGTGGGAGTGAGACTTTTCAATATAAATATTTTCATAATTTACCTTTCCAAAAAAGTAAATAACGGTGTATAAACACACACATAAGATAAAATAAGAGACATTTATTCTGGGGCTTCCCGGTGGCTCAGCTGGTAAAGAATCTGCCTGCAGTGCGGAGACCTGGGTTCGATCCCTGCGTTGGGAAGATCCCCTGGAGGAGGGAAGGGCTCCCCACCCCAGTATTGCGAGAGGAACAGAGACCAGCAGCCACCACGTTGTCTTTTAAAATAAGAGACACTTATTCTGCGGTCATGGTGATACACGCGTCAGGTGAAATTCAGCATCAAGCCGCGTCCAGATGGCACCTGGCAAGGTCACGTGGGCCCTGGTTGCCCCATGCCGGCAAGTCCTCCTCCATCTCCAGCCGTGGTCGAGACATCAGCAGCGGCCCAAGGGCCCTGCACTGAGCTTTCTGGCAGTGGATCGGTGCTGGTGGGTGGGGCGTGGACACCCTGCCTCGCAGGAGCTGGACGGGGTAATTTCTTGGTGCATCTGGGGGTGGCGGGACCCTCAGAAGGGGTGCATGGCTGGAGGGGGTCCTGCAGCAGGGGACGCGGTCTGAACTGTGTATCTCTGGTGAGCGATTAGTTGGACACGCCTTTGGAACAAGCTTCCAAGTCCAAACCAAGACGTCGTCCTGGGCACACAAGGCCAGGCGGGGGTGAGGGGGTGGGGAGTTCCCGAGTGGACCCCAGGGCAGAGAGGCCGCTGGGCTCACCCCAGTGGGGGGCACCGGAGGCTGAGCCGTGTCCTGCCACTTGGGGAGGGGGGCATCTATAATTCATGCAGACAAAAGGCCAGCTGCACCGGAGCCCCTTGGAAAACCCAGCTTCCCTCGGCTGTCCACCACGCAGCCCTCCGCTGGCGGTCCCTCAGGTGTCGGGGGAGGGGCGGCTCTGCGGCCCTGGCGGAGGAGTTTGCTGCCTCCCTGTGGGTCCCCGGGAAGGCCACCCGAGGCCCGCACTCCTGGGCGAGTGACTGCACTTCTGCACGGTCCTCGTGGGGCCTTGCGACCCTGCGGTGGACAGCTCTCAGCCAGGAGGCCAGCTCCGGAAAGTCCCTGCCTCCTGGCCCCCTTCTCATTAGAATTTCAATGGGGCCTGCACTCTGATGGATGACCTGTGGCTGTCACCGGCCCTGGAGCACAAAGGCCCGGGCCCCAGGCCCACCTGCTCCCTCTGGCCTGACAGACAGGCACAGGCTGCCCCCGCCTTTGTGGTCTTTTCCCCCCTCCCTCCTGGGAGGCCCTGGCCGTAGGCGGCACCCTGCAGGCTGCGGGGCAGCCAGAGCCGTCAGTGCCCATGGGAACTGACCCGGCGCTGGGCTGACAGCCATTTAGAGAATCGCTTGCCTGGAGGCCCTGTGGACAGACAGCCCGGCTCCGACCCAAACATGGACTGGTGCCCCACTGGCTTCTAGAACCTTCTGATGGCCCCTTTCCCCGCCATCTCCCAGGGTCTCAGCCCCCTCCTACCCGCATGCCATCCTGGGGGCCCCGCCCATCAGATTTTCTTCCACGCATCAGTGCCCGCAGGGGTCCCCTTGGCCACACCGCTGGTGCTGGCTACCCCTGACGTCCAGCCCTGCCTCCTCTCCCCCTACCTCCGGGGACCCCTCCCCTCCCCCCAGGAATGCACATCCCCCTCTCTTCCCAGGTTCCCCC
>SJYT01045188.1:111387-131400 GCA_006410635.1 Cephalophus harveyi
CGGAGCGGGGGGCGGGGCAGGGGGCAGGAGGGGAATGAGGGGCAGTGGGGGGCAGGGCAGTGGGGGGCGGAACACACCCTGGGGTGAGGCAAGTGTCAAGACCAGCAGCACTTTCTCCCGGGATCCTGCCTGAGAGGGGAGACCCTCCGGCTCCTCCCCCAGGTCCCCTCTCCTGCCGTTGCTCGCTTGCTCCAGGGCGCACCCTCGGCCTCTGTTCAGACAGACGCTGCCCCCTGGCAGCTCCACCAGCTTCCGGAGAAGTGGCCGCCGACAGCCATTCCCGAGGCTGGGCGGTGGGCGCCCACGTGCTCTTGTGCACGCACGGTGCTCCCAGGATGTGACCTGGTGGCCACAGACACCGCATCTCAGTGCTGAGTGCCAGGTGTAGGGCTGAGGTGGGGAGGGTGTCTGACCCCACAGCCACCGGCCCATCTTGGCTGGAGGGGGACAACGGGTGGGCAGTGGAGGGGCCCCTGGGATCTGCAGAGAGGGCGGCGCGTCCAGGGGCATGTGTCACGAAGCAGGAAAAGTCACGGCCGCAGATGCTGCATCTGGAGCGGGCGGTGGGGGGAGGCCCCTCACAGGTGCCCCCGGCCGCGGTTCTGACAGCGGGAAGGTGAGGAGCCGGGAGCGCCTGGCCACCACACGGCAGCTCCTGGGCCTTCAGGGCCCTCCATTCACCTGCCCCCCTCACACCAGCAGGTCAATTATCCGTGGACACGCCGCCTCAGCCTCAGGAGTAGGTACTGGCCATTGGGAAACACGGTTATCTGTCCTGCATTTGAGGAATTCTAATGAGAATGGGACATCTCAACTTCCTTTCTGCTCCCGTTGATGTCTGTTGTGCACAGGTCAGACCCTCTTTGCTCTCGTAGCCGTGGGCTGGGGAGCTTTGTCCAGGGAGAAGTGGCCTCAGGGCTGACACCAGGACCTGAGGCCCCAGGGGTGCATCTGCAAGTCTGCCCACTCGGGGGCAGCTGGGCCAGCAGCCCTGGAGGGCAGGGACTGCAAGGGGGAGGGTGCTGATGCAGGCTGGGTTCACGTTCAGGTTGGGGGCACACACAGGGGGTGCACCCCACTCATACCACCCTGGGACCTCTCCCTGTCCATTCACTCATTGCTGCAAAGTCCTCCTGAGGACCAACGCCGAGCTGGGAGTTTTCGCAAGCAGCCTGAGACAGGCCACAGAGCCGAGGAGGGCGTGGCTGGGGTCAGGGCCGCGGCTCGCAGCTGTGCGTGGGGTCTACGCGCAGTGACCCCTCGGGAGAGGCCCCTGAGACCATGCTCTCGGCAACGGCAGGAGCTCACAGGGCCCTCGGGGCCTGGTGGACAGCACGCTGCCACTGATGCCTGCATCCCTTCAGCCAAACCAAATCTCACAGCCGCGTCGCCCTGGGGAAGCTCCCATGGAGGCATGCCTCGTCTTCTGTGGTGGCGGGAGCGAGGGCCTGGATCAGGTTCCGTCCCGCACAGGCTTGGCCCGGCCGGCAGTGCCGCTGGGCACAGCCCGCCCGGGAGGCCAGGCTCTGCCATCCTCGAAAGCCTGCTTAGGTCAGGGAGCAGCGGGAGAAACGGTGGTGGGCATGACTGTGGGCCCTCCAGGGCTGCCCTAACAACCTGAACACGGGCTCTGAAGTCGTCCACTGTCTCCTGACCGGAGGCTGGAATCCCAGTCCTGGTGTGGGCACGGCGGTCCTCCTGAGGCCCCCCGGCGTGCAGACGGCCATCTCCTCCCTGAGTCCTCACAGGGCCGTCCCTCTGCGTGTGTCCGTGTCCTGACGGCTTCTCCGCATAAGCGCCCCAGTCCTGTGGGATCGGGACCCACCCTGGTGTACCTCAGTCGTCTTACATCGCCTCTTTAAGGGGTTGTGTCTCCAAATACAGCCACACCGGAGGCTTCAAGCCGGGACCCAGGGGGACACATGCCAGGCCACGGCTGGGAGGTGGTCAGCGGCACAACCGGACCCCTTCCTGTTCCCGAGGTGGGAACATCCCAGGACGTGGCTGAGGCCTCAACAGGGGCGGCAGCCCTGTCCGGGCTGGGCCCCGAGGCTTGCTCAGGCCAGCCCCCTGCTCCAGGGCGAGGGCCTTCTCGGGCCAGGCCTGAGACACGCTGCTCACCTGGATGGTCGCTCCCTCCCGCGCCCTCTAACCCAGCCACTTGTCCCTTCACAGAGGCGCCCGAGCGGGGGCCGAAAGGGCCAGGGTCACTGTCAGGGGCCAACGATGGGAGGAGGAGGCAGAGCCGCCTGGCAGGGCCCGGGCGCGGTGCGATAAGGGGCCAGCCCGTCGGGGGCTCGGAATCGGGCCAGGCTGCACTCTTCACTGGAGGGAGGGGCGCTGCGGGCTGGGGACTGGAACTGGAGGGGCCAGGAGCCTGGGGCCCAGAGGCCCCCCAACACCCCGTGAGGGGGAGGGGCAGGTGGCTGAAGGGGCACAGTCAGGAGGCTGAGACAGACCTAGAGCGGGAGGCAGGGAGAGCAGGGGCCGGGGCCACGCCGGGGCTGGGTGGAGCCACGCGGCCCACGGGCTCTGAGCACAGGGCGCGCTGTGGGGGACGCGGCTGCCCGGAGCCTCCGCGGGGGCAGGCAGCAGCGGAGGGGCTGAGGACCTCGGCAGCGGGCAGCTCCCTGGGGCCTGCCCTGGAGGTCGGGCTGGAGGGGCTGGATGCTCTGGGGGCTCAGGGATGCTCAGCTGCCTGCAGGTGGCCACCACACGTGGCCAGTGCTGACCGGAGCCGGGAGCACACGGCCGTGGTGAGGGAGCAAAGCACTCGGCCTCGAGCTCCAGCAGGGCCGCGAGGCGCTGCCCCATCGCGGGGCCTGCAGCCCCTGGGCCGGACCCGCAGCCCCTGGGCCGGGCCTGCACCCACTGGGCCGGACCCACAGCCCCTGGGCCGGGCCTGCACCCACTGGGCCGGACCCGCAGCCACTGGGCCTGACCCGCAGCCCCTGGGCCGGGCCCGCACCCACTGGGCCGGGCCTGCACCCACTGGGCCGGACCCGCAGCCACTGGGCCTGACCCGCAGCCCCTGGGCCAGGCCCGCACCCACTGGGCCGGGCCCGCAGCCCCTGGGCCGGACCCGCAGCCCTGGGCCGGGCCCGCACCCACTGGGCCAGACCCGCACCCACTGGGCCTGACCCGCAGCCACTGGGCCAGGCCTGCAGCCGCTGGGCCGGGCCCCGCCTCCCTCCGCAATGGGCCGAGGCCCCTCCCGGCTCCTGTCCCAGCTACTGTGCTCCTGGGGCCCGGCCGGGGCAGAGGCACGGGCCTGAGAACGTGGTCTCGGGGAATCTAGACAGGTCTCCAGCAGCTGCACCCAATCCTGAAAGGCTCTACTTTCCAGCGACCAAAGGCTTCCAAGTGCTCACCAGGCCTGCGCTCCCCCCGCGGCCTCTCACTGCAGTGGGCTGCTTCCCGGATTGCGGTGGCGGCCCCTGGAGATCCTCCCATGTGTGCCCGACAGAGTGCAGCCCACGGATGACCAAGATCAACCACAGGTTGCCTCGAGCCCTCAAACGGACTCAGGAATCGGGTCAGGTCCAGACCAAGTGGCTGATAGTGTCAAAGGGGTCCTGAGAAAACAAGAGAAAAATCCCATATTAAAGGCCAATTTCATGGGAAACACTAACACTGCAAAAATGCGAATCTGCCAGCTATTTGCGTGCAGAGAACCGATGCGCAGGCTTGCCTAGTGATGAGACGCGCACACTCCAAGAAATATGGACTCAATCCACTGAGTTATATTAACTTTAATTATTAACATTCAACATAATTATTAGATATTTTTCTTCAGCTTCCATATGAGGGAGACACTTTGCTTGCACTTCGGAGACATCTATCTGACTGGCTTCTGGGGGTGTGAGGATGTTTGATGTACTTCTCTTAAATCTGAAAAAACAAATAATAATAAAAACCAAATTGAAAACATAAATAAATGGTCTCACTGCAAGCCAGGAGCAGACAGAACAGGAAGGTGGGCTGAGGCTCTCCGCGTCCCCTGCAGCACTTCCAGGGCCGGGGCCTCTCCAGGGTCTCCGGGGCCCCGAGTCATTAAGCAAGTAAATACAAGGACAGTCTCACTGGAAACGCATTGAATGTTAAGCTGCAGCTCGCCCGGTGTGAGCGCCATCAAGTCTGGATTCGCCGGTACCAGTCAGGTGGGGACTCCGCCTGGGCACGTTTCTTTTACATCCGCTCTTGGTGGTCAGCTCCAGGGGGAACAGGGAGGAGAAACGCGCAGGCCCCGCCCCTACACACACACACACACACACACACGTGAACACACACACGCACGTGCACACACACACAGACACACATGCACGCGTGCACGCACACACAGACCCACACATGCACACACACATGCACACACACGTACACACATGCGTGCACACACACACTCTCATAGACACACGCGCATGCACACACACCGAGACACATGCACGTGTGCACACGCACACACTCTCACAGACACGCACATGCACACACACTCACAGACACATGTGCACGTGCATACACACAGACACACCCACACGCGCACACACACACAGACACACATGTGCATACACACACATTCTCACAGACATGCACAAGCACACACACTCAGACACACAGGCACGTGTGTACACACACATGTGCACACACCCATGTGCATGCACACAGAGACACACGCATGTGCACACACACGCAGACACACACGTGTGCATGCACACACATTCTCACAGACACACACAGGCACGCGTGCACACACAGACACACACGTGCACACACATGCACGTGCGCACATACTCTCACAGACACGCGCGCACACACACACACACACACACACACACACAGTCCCCACCCAGCACCCGTGTTCACTGTTTGTCTAACAAGCGTCATTTCCAGCCTGGCCTGCTGCCCCTTCGTTGGCGGTGGCACCGACACGCAAGCACCGGCTCCTGCGACAGCTCCGCCAGCGAAGGAGGAGGAGCCGACCGCCGGGCAGTCTCTCGAGGAATGGGATTAATGCTCCAAAAATAGGCGGCCAGCGCCGGGAGAGCCAGCTTGGAAACAAGATCCTCCGCCCCGCTCCCTCTTCCCACGGCCAGCGCGCAGACCAGGGCCAAGGGGCCGAGCTCCCTGAGCCGTCCAGCCACACCGGCTCCCAGCGGTCACAGGCTCCCTGTTCCCCCACCAAGTCCCAGGGAAGGGAGGGGAAAGGACAAAGCCCCACCTTGAAGACTGTGACTCCCATCTTTAGTCCAGCCTGCTTTGCACATTTTTAATTGTGGTTGAAAATAGAAAACTTGCCCTCTTAGAGATTTTTAAGTGTGCAGTTCAGCAGCATTAAGCACCTTCACATGGTTCCGCAACCGGCTCCGACAGCCAGTTTTTTAATCCCTCATTTCTTATTCAAATGCTGATGGAAACACACAGCTACCCCAGAGCGGGAGCAAGGCCAGGGGACCCTGGATCTTGACTCTGCAGCGAAAGACGTCCCTACACTCTGGAGGCTCCTCCACCCCGTCCCACCGCCGGTGTCCCCACCACCAAGCTGGGGGCGTGGCTCAGAGCCTCCTGGGACCCCGGGCAGTCCATTCACCTATGAATTACTGGAAAGTTTCTGTCCTCAGGCCAGATCCTGATCTCTGGAACCTGTGCCTCTTGGCCTTGGGGTCCCTCAGGAACAGGGCTCCCCATCTTTCCTGGTCAGCCCTTGATGGTCTGAAGTGCCCACAAACCCTGGGCCCTCCCTGGGCCCCCCACTCCCTCTCCAGGTGTCCAAAGAAGGGGAAGGAGCTTGTGTTCAGCAGGAGGCTGGGGGGCGGGAGGCCATGGGGTGGGGGCTGGAGCAGCTTGGGCTGCGGGGGCTTGGTCCCTCCCCCTGCAGACAGAAGTGTGGGGGGCGGGGCTGCATGGAAGAATTGCCTCTGAGACCACGCCGGGGCCAACCCACTCCGAGGGCCAAACACTGGGAACCTGGATGTGTCCCAGCACGGCGCAGGCAGGGAGGCGTCTGAAACTGGCCCTGGGGGTCACCTGCTCCAAGCCCCCTGCCCTTGTCACCTCTCCCTCGCCACCCTGAGCTGGAGGGCTGGGGTGGAGGGGTAGAGAGGGTCAGGTCCAGACCAAGTGGCTGATAGTGTCAAAGGGGTCCTGAGAAAACAAGAGAAAAATCCCATATTAAAGGCCAATTTCATGGGAAACACTAACACTGCAAAAATGCGAATCTGCCAGCTATTTGCGTGCAGAGAACCGATGCGCAGGCTTGCCTAGTGATGAGACGCGCACACTCCAAGAAATATGGACTCAATCCACTGAGTTATATTAACTTTAATTATTAACATTCAACATAATTATTAGATATTTTTCTTCAGCTTCCATATGAGGGAGACACTTTGCTTGCACTTCGGAGACATCTATCTGACTGGCTTCTGGGGGTGTGAGGATGTTTGATGTACTTCTCTTAAATCTGAAAAAACAAATAATAATAAAAACCAAATTGAAAACATAAATAAATGGTCTCACTGCAAGCCAGGAGCAGACAGAACAGGAAGGTGGGCTGAGGCTCTCCGCGTCCCCTGCAGCACTTCCAGGGCCGGGGCCTCTCCAGGGTCTCCGGGGCCCCGAGTCATTAAGCAAGTAAATACAAGGACAGTCTCACTGGAAACGCATTGAATGTTAAGCTGCAGCTCGCCCGGTGTGAGCGCCATCAAGTCTGGATTCGCCGGTACCAGTCAGGTGGGGACTCCGCCTGGGCACGTTTCTTTTACATCCGCTCTTGGTGGTCAGCTCCAGGGGGAACAGGGAGGAGAAACGCGCAGGCCCCGCCCCTACACACACACACACACACACACACGTGAACACACACACGCACGTGCACACACACACAGACACACATGCACGCGTGCACGCACACACAGACCCACACATGCACACACACATGCACACACACGTACACACATGCGTGCACACACACACTCTCATAGACACACGCGCATGCACACACACCGAGACACATGCACGTGTGCACACGCACACACTCTCACAGACACGCACATGCACACACACTCACAGACACATGTGCACGTGCATACACACAGACACACCCACACGCGCACACACACACAGACACACATGTGCATACACACACATTCTCACAGACATGCACAAGCACACACACTCAGACACACAGGCACGTGTGTACACACACATGTGCACACACCCATGTGCATGCACACAGAGACACACGCATGTGCACACACACGCAGACACACACGTGTGCATGCACACACATTCTCACAGACACACACAGGCACGCGTGCACACACAGACACACACGTGCACACACATGCACGTGCGCACATACTCTCACAGACACGCGCGCACACACACACACACACACACACACACGCACAGTCCCCACCCNCACACACACGCAGACACACACGTGTGCATGCACACACATTCTCACAGACACACACAGGCACGCGTGCACACACAGACACACACGTGCACACACATGCACGTGCGCACATACTCTCACAGACACGCGCGCACACACACACACACTCACACACACACGCACAGTCCCCACCCAGCACCCGTGTTCACTGTTTGTCTAACAAGCGTCATTTCCAGCCTGGCCTGCTGCCCCTTCGTTGGCGGTGGCACCGACACGCAAGCACCGGCTCCTGCGACAGCTCCGCCAGCGAAGGAGGAGGAGCCGACCGCCGGGCAGTCTCTCGAGGAATGGGATTAATGCTCCAAAAATAGGCGGCCAGCGCCGGGAGAGCCAGCTTGGAAACAAGATCCTCCGCCCCGCTCCCTCTTCCCACGGCCAGCGCGCAGACCAGGGCCAAGGGGCCGAGCTCCCTGAGCCGTCCAGCCACACCGGCTCCCAGCGGTCACAGGCTCCCTGTTCCCCCACCAAGTCCCAGGGAAGGGAGGGGAAAGGACAAAGCCCCACCTTGAAGACTGTGACTCCCATCTTTAGTCCAGCCTGCTTTGCACATTTTTAATTGTGGTTGAAAATAGAAAACTTGCCCTCTTAGAGATTTTTAAGTGTGCAGTTCAGCAGCATTAAGCACCTTCACATGGTTCCGCAACCGGCTCCGACAGCCAGTTTTTTAATCCCTCATTTCTTATTCAAATGCTGATGGAAACACACAGCTACCCCAGAGCGGGAGCAAGGCCAGGGGACCCTGGATCTTGACTCTGCAGCGAAAGACGTCCCTACACTCTGGAGGCTCCTCCACCCCGTCCCACCGCCGGTGTCCCCACCACCAAGCTGGGGGCGTGGCTCAGAGCCTCCTGGGACCCCGGGCAGTCCATTCACCTATGAATTACTGGAAAGTTTCTGTCCTCAGGCCAGATCCTGATCTCTGGAACCTGTGCCTCTTGGCCTTGGGGTCCCTCAGGAACAGGGCTCCCCATCTTTCCTGGTCAGCCCTTGATGGTCTGAAGTGCCCACAAACCCTGGGCCCTCCCTGGGCCCCCCACTCCCTCTCCAGGTGTCCAAAGAAGGGGAAGGAGCTTGTGTTCAGCAGGAGGCTGGGGGGCGGGAGGCCATGGGGTGGGGGCTGGAGCAGCTTGGGCTGCGGGGGCTTGGTCCCTCCCCCTGCAGACAGAAGTGTGGGGGGCGGGGCTGCATGGAAGAATTGCCTCTGAGACCACGCCGGGGCCAACCCACTCCGAGGGCCAAACACTGGGAACCTGGATGTGTCCCAGCACGGCGCAGGCAGGGAGGCGTCTGAAACTGGCCCTGGGGGTCACCTGCTCCAAGCCCCCTGCCCTTGTCACCTCTCCCTCGCCACCCTGAGCTGGAGGGCTGGGGTGGAGGGGTAGAGTGGTGACCTCAGGAACCAGTGGCCAGCCCAGCCAGAAGAGAGTAAATCTTCCCCTTGGGGTCCCCCTAGGACAAGCTGGGGGGGGGCATAAGTTAGGGAGGCTTGCCTGCTCACAAAAGTCTATTTCCTGGAGGACAGCAGATGGTAAGGCTGCCAGACACACTCCAGTGTGGGCGTCTCGTCCCTGAGGGGCTTCACCAAGGCTCTGTGGGGGCAAATGACCCACCCAGCTAACAAGCTAGAGATGCCCAGGGACCCAAACTGGCCTCCCAGGCCTGGGGAACCTTCCAGGCCCAGGGTGCTCGCTCCATCCCAACAGCTTGTGTTCCGCCCCCCACCCCCGGCCTGCTCACCTCTGCCACCCTCTCTCCCGCCCCCCTCTTGGTAATCTGACGGTAATCTCAGGGCCCCTAGGGGCCACCCCATGCTCACAGCTCTCAGGCTTCTGTGTCCTCGGGAGGAATGGGCAGCAGTGCCCGGTGGGCACCTCTGGATCCCAGTCCCACATGATGAGGAGGGAGCCCCTAGCTGGCCCCACGTGGGCAGACAGGCCTCCTGCCCCGAGGCCGCTATTGCAGGGCACCAACGGATACGGCTCAGAGGTTAGGCCGCTGCAGCGGGGGGGCCCCAGCAGAGGTCTCTACCTTGCTGGACTGTAGAGGGCAGATTCCAAGGCCTGACTGCACAGTCGCTGGCAATCAGCCCACAAAACACTGTAACCGTGACTGCGAGTCAAAGGGAGAGCCCGGCAGAAACGCTTGCGGCCAGCGCGCCCGGGAACGCCAACGCCTTCAGCGCTGAACGGGCTCCGGCACATCAGTGAGACGGAGCCGAGCGCCTTGAGAGGAAAGCAGGCAACACGTGAAGGACTCATTCACAGAAGAAAACGCCAATGGTGCCCAAAGGCAGGAGAGTAAGCCTCCAGCCTCGCCAGTGACCGGGGACCGGCCTGCCAGCGAAGAGGGCGGCTATCAGAGTCTCAGAGCCTCCAGGTATCAACGCATGACCCCGTCCCGTGGGGGCGGACGGCCGACGGTGGTTCACGAGCGTTCGAATAACGGGGGGTGAGCAGGAGAGCCCGGGAAATCACCGCACCTGTTCTAGAGCGAGGGCTGTGTGCGGGAGGGGTGGAGAGAACGGGTATAAAATGCAGCATCCCGGGCCCTGACCGCCCTCTGCTGGGAAATTCACGGCAGGAAAGTGATCAGAGAGGCAGGTCAAACACATAAGTGCGGATGGGCCAGACCAGCATCCTTGTTTGTAAGTGAAGCGACAGGGTGAGTGTGGATTTTACGTGTCAGCTCGTTTGGACCGCTGGCGGCCCAGACATGTGGTCAAACAAGAGTCTGGGTGTTTGAGTCGGTGCTAATGGGGTGGACGAACCTAGACCCTACTATCCAGAAAGAGAAAAGCAAACACCGTACATTAATAAGATGTGTGGAATCTGGAAAGGCGGGACTGATGGACCTATTTGCCGGGCAGACGTAAAGGACCGGCTTGCGGTCACGGTGAGGGAAAGGGAGGGTGGGGCGAGCCAGCGAGCAGCGCTGGAACATGTGCAGAGCATCGCCGTGTGGAGCAGGGCAGCCTGTGGGCATGTGCTGGGTGGCGCACGGAGCTCAAGCCCGGTGGCAACCCAGAGGGCTGGCTGGGCGGGAGGCTCAAGAGGGAGGGGACAGACGGATGCCTACGGCTCATTCTTGTCAATGTGCGGCAGACACCAAGACGACATTGTAAAGTGATTATCACCCAATTAACAAATTCACATATATATATGTCTAAAGAGTCTTGGGGTCTCTGGATAAGAGGAGCATCTGGATTGGTGGACTCCGTAAAGCAGATGATTCTTCCAACGGTGCGTGGGCCTCATCCGACCAGCTGGAGGCCTGAATGGCCCAGAAGGCTGAGCCTCCCCAGGTGAGAGAATCCCTCCTGCCCGACTGCGTGAGCTGGGCCTTCAGTCTGCTCTTGTCTTCAGACTGGAACCGGGCACCTGCTCCGGGGGCCTCCCGCCCTCTCCTTCATCACGGGGAGAGACGGGACGATCAGAGAGACAGAGGACGCAGAGATCCGCGGCTTCTGTCCCCGGGAGACCCTCGCTAACCCTCAGCCTTACGAAGCCTGCACCTGCGGCAGCACCCGGAGCTCGTGCTGCAAAGGCACCCGTAGGGAGGGAAGCGGCTCGTCGGCTGCGCACCAGCCTTGTGCCCGGCAGTGTGCTGGCGCCCAAGATTCATCCAGAAACAAAACAAGGATCCCGCCTCACAGGGCTGAGTTCCACAGCGGGAGACGGGCCAGAGGCAACGTAGAACGGGCCTCAGAAGATGATGCCTGCCGTGGAAAAGGAAACGAGGAGCAGGGGAGGGGCGAGCAGGGGAGAGGCATGTGGCCTCTTTGGAAGGAAGTGTTGCCCGTTCTAGAGGCGAGGCTGTGTCGGGCCTCAGGGAGGACGGAAGGTTATGGGCTGAAGCCTGTGCCCCAGATTCCCGTGTTTAAGCCCTGGAACCTCAGAGTGCAGCTGTCTGGAGCTGGGCCTCTGAAGGGGTGATCACGGCAGAATGGGCTGCAGGCCACGGGACCCCTAAAGCTGGGCACGACTCAGCGTCTAAACAGCAAGGTGGAGTGAGGCCACTGGAGTGGGCCCTGGTCCCCCGGACGGGGGTCCTTACAGGAAGAGGAGGTCGGGACACGGACACACTCACAGGGACGACCCTGTGAGGTCGCGGGAGGAGACACCGCCCGGGAGCGAGGCCTCCGGAGGCTCAGCCCCGCCCACACCTGGGTCTTGGCTTCCAGCTCCAGGGCTGGAGACAGTGAGCATTTGCTGTTTAAGCCAGCCTGTTGGTGGGACTTGTTACAGCCACCTTGGCAGACAAATCCTCTGACACTTGATGAAGAACGTGCAGGCCCTTCCAGGCTGTGAGGACAAGTGTGCCTGGCACCCAGGTGCCCGGCGAGGAGCCAGGTGAGGCGGGCCAGCTGGGGGGAGAGGAGTCCTGGGAGGGGGCCCGTGGAAGGTACGAGCCGAGGGGACAGGACCTGACTTTCCAGTCCCAGCCCCTCAGAGGCCGAGGGGAGACCCAGAGAGCAAAGGACTCAAGCGAATAAACATGTGCTCCAACAGGCGCGTTCCTGGAAAGATACAAACAACCAAAACTAACTGCAAAAGAAATGGAAAATCCAAACAGACTTATCACAAGTAAAGAGGTCAAATTAATAATTTAGATTCGCACAAGGACAAACCCTTGCCCAGATGGCTTCTCTGGTGAATCTGACCAAACACCAATGAAGAATTAATTCTAATCATCCACAAACCCTTCCAAGAAGAGGGAAGAACACCTCCCGATTCATTCTACGAGGCCAGAACCACCCTGATATAGACACCACAAGAAAAGAAAGCTTCCGACCAGCATACCCTACAAATACAGACACAAAAATCCTCAGCGAAATGTCAGCAGACTGAATCCATCAACACTATGTATCAGGACCAAGTGGTGTTGATCACCGGAATGCAAAGCTGGTTTGGTGTTTGAAAATCAGTTAATGTCATACACCACATCAATTGGATTTTAGAAAGCCACACCACCTCAACAGACTTAGGAAAAGCGTTTGACCAAATGTAACACCCTTGCGTGATAAAAACATTTAACAAATTAGGAATTGAAGTGGACTTCCTCCACTTGACAAAGGGTATTTAGGAAAATCCCACAGCTCACACCATATTAACAACAGAAGACTAGCTTTCCTCCTGACATCAGGAACAAGACACGGATGTCTGCTCACCTCCACTTGTATTCAACACTCTCCAGGAGATTTGGGACAGCATAATAACGCAAGAAAAAGAAATAAAGGCATCCAGGTCGGAGGAGAAGGAGTAAAGCTGTCTCTGTATGCAGACAGGCTGAGCTTGAATATAAGGAACGTAAGGAATCTGCTAAAAGCTACCAGAACTAGTAAGGTTGGCAGGTTTACAAGAGGCAGGGCAAGAATCACGTGCATCTCTATATATTAGCAAGAGCAATCTGAAAACGAAATTATGAAAACACTTACACTTATGATAACATCATCAAGAATAAAATACTTAAGACTACATTTAACAAAAGCATGACACTTGTGTCGAAATGCTCTCCATGAGCATACGCTCCTTGGTAACCAAGACTCCTGCGAGCGTCACCTTCCCCACGGAGCCTGAGGACACACAGTCCCACCCGCCCTGGGCCCCCTCTGCCCCCTCCTCCCGTCCTGGGTCCTCTGCTCCCCCTCCTGCCTTCGCAGGCCCGCCCAGGGTCCCATCTCTCCGCGTGCCTCTGGCCTGTCTCCAGAGCTGCACACCCTCCTGGGGGCTTCGCTCACACCCAGGATCACATTCCTCCATGCGGGTGACTTGGTCACTCAGGGCTGTGAGCGTCTCCCCAGCTCACTTGTGCCACCAGGCCTTGTAACCATCTGCTCACGTGACTCTCTGCCCAGGGGCTGCCACCCTGTCTTTAATCCCTGCAGCACGAGCCTCACGCCACGTGGGATGAGTGAGTGATGAGTCCATCTGCACTTGGCCTCAAAAAGCAAGTGCTGGCGCCGTGGAGCTGGAGCCTCTGTCCCTGGGGATGCACGTGGGCAGGACGGTAGGCCGGCAAGAGAGACCCTCTGCTGCAGTCACGGCCAGCCAGACGCCCCGGGTGGCCCCCAGGCCCCCTCCTGGGGGAGCTGCTGCGGCCTGAGCCCCACAGGCTGCCCTCCTGCCACGGCTGGTCCACCGCCCTCTGCCTCTCATGGAGCTGAGTGACCGAGCCTGCTCGTTCCAGATCGTCCTCCTGAGGGCCTGTGCATGGGCTCTGGGCACTGTGGACCCACAGCATCCACGCTGACCCCGTGCAGTAGACGTGGGAAGGCCCAGCGATAGCCGGGTATCCCTGTCTTCTCCTCTGTGCTCAGGTCCTCAGGCAGCTCAAGCCCGCCTCCTCCACGAAGCCTTCTGCCACTCACCTGCCCACAGCCAGGGAATGCTGAAAATGGGCAGAGGACACAGGCTTTCTCTCCCCGCCTGGCCCTCAGCTCCTTGGGTAGACCCCATTTGTGCCAGTCAGCTTCAGCCAAGTAGAAGTCACACGTGGCAAAACTGACTGGGTTACGTGTATAACTCGACGAGTTTGACAAAAGCCACAGCTGCCTCACCACCCCAGCGGGGCCCTAGAGCACGCCCACCCCTTGCAGCGCCTCCCTCTGCCGGCGACTCCTGTCCCCGCCCCGCACCTGGCAGCCCGTCTGCTTCCCTCCGCTGCAGTCTTGCCTCTTCCACAATGTCACACGTGACGTCGCTCTGTGCCTCTTGATCCCAGATTCTCGGTGTGATGAGCTTGCCGTTCATCTGAGTCACGGCGGGCTTTCGCCACAGTCCTGTTTACTGGGGGGCAGGTGTCCACCGTGGGGACGGACCCCGGCCTCCCCATCCTGCCACTCACTGGAGGACATTTGCGTTGCTTCCAATTTTTGGCCATTATAAATAAAGCTGCTGTGACCTACTGTATAAATAGCTCAGGGAAACTGCTGAGTACTCTGTGGGCACCTAATGGGAAGGAAATCCCCAAAAAGAAGGGATATATATAGATATACACACACACACATACCTATGTATGTGGGCTTGCCAAGTGGCTCAGTGGGAAAGAATCTGCCACCCAATGCAGGAGACTTGGTTTCAATCCCTGGACTGCAGGAGAAAATGACAACCCGCTCCAGAATTCTTGCCTGAGATACCCATGGATAGAGGAGCCTGGGGGGCTACCGTGCAGTGGGTCACAGAGAGTCAGACGTGCCCAAGCGACTGAACAGCGGCAGCGACCTCCAATACGTATACGCACAGCTGGTTCACTCTGCTGACGGCAGAAACTAACCCAGCGCTGTAAAGCAATATATGCCAATGAAAGTTAATTCAAAAAGAGAAAGCAGTGTCAGACAGTCTGTAACTTGGAGACGCCCGTTTTCAGTTTAGCCGTCATGTGTAATAATCTAAACCATGATGTGTTCAAGTAGCAACGCTTCTGGTTCCACACAGACTAAAACAAAACAAATTAAACCAAAAAGCAAAGCTGCTATGATCACTGGCGTGCTGGCTCAAGTGGACCGAGTTTTCGCTCACCTGGGAAAATGCCTGTGAGCAGCACTGTTGGACTGCGTGGTAAGTGTATGCTGAACTTTATAGGAAATTACCAAACTGCTTTCCAGAGTGGCCAGGCGCCTGCATCCCCGTCAGCAACACACTAGAGCTCCGGAAGGAGGGCTCGCCGGCAGCACGGGGAGCTTCAGTGGTTCCGGCAGGCCTGCAGCCGTGGTTGGCCTTTCCTGGGTCACGTGACCAGTCACCTGGGCCGTGTCCCCCATGTGCTTGTTTGCCGTCCTCTTCCCTTCTTGGCGGAAGCGTCTCGCCCGTCTTAAACTTGCGTTTCATCGTGTCGGCGGGGCCTTCGTGGCTGCCTGGGCTCTTCTCCGGCTGGGGCGAGCGGGGCTCCTCTGCGCTGCGGCGAGCGGGCTTCTGGTTGCAGTGGTTTCTCCGGCTGCGGAGCACAGGCTCCAGGCACACGGGCGTCGGTGGGCACGGCAGTCGCGGCTTGCGGGCTGTAGGGCTCGGGCTTCAGTAGTTGCAACACGGGGGCTCGGCGGCGGCGGCTCATGGGCCCCACAGCATCGGGCTCAGCAGTTGTGGCACGTGGGCTTACTGCTCCGTGGCACGTGGAATCTCTCTAGGCCCTCCATCGACGGTTGGCTTCTCATCCGCTGTGCCACCAGGGAAGTCTTGTTTTGCTCAATTTTTAAATCAAGCTGTCTTCTTATTGAGTGGCAAGTGTTCCTTGTCTGCTCAGAACGCGGGTCTGTCGCTGGGGATGTGTTCTGCAAACATTTTCTCCCAATTTGTGGCTTTTCATTTTCTTTACAGTGTTTTTTTGGAGCACAAATATTTTTAATTTTGATGAGGTCCAATTTATTATTTAAAAAATTGTATGGTTTGTGCTTTCCGTATTTTATCTAGTAAAGTCTTCACGTAAACTCAAGGAGAGAAACATTGTTTTTCTGTTTTCTTCTAGCAGATTCATGTTTATAATTCTTACATTTATATCTGTACAATTGCCAGTTAATATGAATAAGCATCCGTCTAGTTGATATTTGTATCGAAGACGGTGAGTGAGCTTTGAGGTTCTTTTTAAATTTCATTTATTTCTGTGTCTCTGGCTGCCCTGGCAGCTTGTGGGCTCTCGAGCCTGGGCTCAGTAGTCAGAGCAACTGGGCTTAGCCGCCCCAAGACATGTGGGATCCTCCCGGACCAGGGACTGAACTGGCGTCCCTCGCAGTGCAGGGCAGATTCTTAGCCGCTGGACAACCAGGGAGGCCCCAGGCAGCAGCCGCTGTCCACTCATCTCAGCGCCTTCTGCCGGAACGAGTCTCCTCTGTCTGGCGGCCTCCGCCCCTTTGTTGAACCCCTCCTCTCATAAATGCAGGGACTAAGCTCTAAGCTCTAGTCTCGTCCTTTGATTCATCTGTCTTTAAGCCGGCACGTTCTGTCTTCTCTGCTACAGCTTTATACGGCTTGGAATCAGGCAGCATGCGTCTCTCAACCTCCTTCTTCTTTATTATTATTTGGAATGTCCTTCGTCCTTTGTATCTCTTTATAATCACAGAATCATCTTGTCAGTCTTTTTAAAAATTGGGTGGTTTTGCTGGAAATCACATTGAACCTAGAGATCAATATGGGGAAGCATCAGCGCCTTAACAGCACAGTCTTGGAACCCATGGGCATGAGACTGAGCGGGGCCCTGTGGGGGCTTCAGGCACAGAGCTGCCCCCCCCCCCAAGGTCCCACACCTCTTGTACGTAGCAAGGCTTCAGCCTCTGAGGCCTTCCCTGAGTTCTGAAGAGCAAATTTAATCAGAGAAGTGGGAAAATGCAGAGACAAAGGCAAGGAACCAAGCAAGAAAAAATAACGAGAGTCAAAGGCAAGGCTCCCCCTCAAGGGCTGCGGGAAATACTCTGAGCCGTGGCCTCGAGCTGATACGCACGTGGAAGAAGTTAACTGCAAGCTGACCACCAGCATGGAGACCCTGGACTGGCTGGAACTGGATGGCTGATGATTGAGATTCCCGACACTTTGCCAGCAACCCATCAGAGAATTGTGCATACCCTGTGCCCCCCTCCCCACACTGTCTATAAAATCCCTTCCCTGAAAGCTGTGGGGGAGTCTGTGCCTTTTCAGCGTGAGCTGAGCTGCCCATTCTCCTTGGTTGACCTTGCAATAAAACGCACTTTTCTTCATCACAACCTGAGGTCAGAAGACTGGTTTTGCTGCACGTTGGGTGAGTGGATCCAGGATTGGCTTGATAACAAACACGGCATGACTCTGCATGCGTTTAGGTCTTTTTAGATCTCTCAGCTATATTTCATAGTTTTTTGGGTACACGTCTCACACACATTCTGTTAAATTTTCCTCTAAATAATTCATGGTTTTAAAAATTCTATTTATAAGTTGTATTGTTCTTACACTTTCTCTAAATAATTCATGTTTTTTTATTCTGTTGATAAGTTATATTGTTCTTACAACTTCAACTTCTATTTGTCCACTGTTGGGACACAGAGACAGGATTTTTGTATTTTGGCTTTTTATCCTGTGACTTTGCCAAACTCACTTGTTAGTTCTAGGAGTATCATGTAGTTTAATCTACAGACAAAAACGTCATCTGCGGATCGAGACTGTTTCCATCTTCCCGTCCCAGTTACGTGAAAATATTATTATTTTCCTTGCCTTATTGCATTGGGTAGGTCCTCTAGTAAAGTGGCGATGCGTGTGTGCTGTCTCTTCCGTCGCGTCTGACTCTTTGCAGCCCTGTGGATTGGAGCCCACCGGGCTTCTCTGTCCGGGATTCTCCAGGCAAGGACAGTGGAGCGGGCTGCCACCCCTCCTCCCGGCGGATCCCGGCCTCCGGGACGGAACCCGCCTCTCTCTGGTCCGCGGCGTTGGCAGGCGGGCTCTTGGCCACTGGCGCCCCCTGGTGACGGATGTGTCTGCCTCATTCACCATCGCGCGTAACGTCCTTGGCTTTTTCTAGATCCCCTTTCTCAGTTGAAGCGAAAGTCGCTTAGTCGTGTCCGACTCTTTGTGACCGCATGGACTTTACAGTCCATGGAACTCTCCAGGCCAGAATACTGGAGTGGGGAGCTTTTCCCTTCTCCAGGGGGTCTTCCCAACCCAGGTCTCCCGCGCTGTGGGCGGGTTCTTCGCCCGCTGAGCCGCAGGGGAGCCCAGGAGTACTGGCGTGGCAGCCTCTCCCGTCTCCAGCGGATCTTCCGGACCCAGGGATCTAACCAGGGTCTCCCGCACGCGGATTCTTTACCCGCCGAGCAGGGAAGCCCTTGGCAGTTGAAGGAGCTCCTGTTCGCCCTAGTTTACTGACGAGTGTGTATGTGCTTAAACCATAGATGGGTGTTGCATTTTGCCAAATGCCTTAATTGTTTTGCATTTATTGAAGTGCGTTTGTGGCTTCCTGCTTCAGACCACTCACACTGTGAACTGTCAGCTCTGAAATGTGATAGTGACTTACTTGCTTGGAATTGGCCCTACTGGTCACATGTGTTGTCCTTTTGTAAAAGAAAAAAATCATTGACTTTTGGCTGCGCTGGGTCTTCGTTGCTGCCCATGGGCTTCTCTAGCTGTGGCCTGCGGGCTTCTCACTGCGACGGCCCCCTTGCTGCGGCGCCCAGGCTCTAGAGCCCTCGGGCTTTGGCAGCTGTGTCGCATCAGCTCAGTAGTCGCAGCTCCCGGCCTCGAGAGCGCAGGCTCCGAGGCTGTTGCTCCGAGGCTTGTCGGATCTTCCAGGATCAGGGACCAAACCTATGTCTCCTGCATTGGCAGGTGGATTCTTTACCACTGAGCCACCAGAGAAGCCCTTGTATTCTTCTTTTAATACTCTGTTAAGTACTGTTGTCTGGCCTCATGAAGTGTACTGGACTTAAATTTCCTTTTCATGTCGTGTCCTCTCTAGACTTGGTACCAGGGTTAAGATGGTCTCACAAAACTGTTCCCTCCTCCTCTCTGTTCTGAAAGCACTCTGCAGTGACCGGGTTACTTCTCCTTTAAAGGTTTGCTGAGGTCCTCCAGTGAGGCCTCCCACTGGACTTTCCTTGCATCAAGGCCAGTGCTGGGCCAGGCGGACGGAAACCCGGCCAGGAGGGGCCATGCACAAAGATGGGTCTGTGCTGTGCTAAGTGTGAGAGTGTGTGCAACCGATACCAGGAGGGGTGCAGGAGCGAGGCTGCCCTGTGGCCCTGGAGTGAGGGTGGAGCTGGCAAGGGTGATTCAGGAATGCGCTAGAAGTGGCATGGAGAACACGGAGAGGCAAGCAGAGGGGTCCCCCACGGAGCCCTGAGAAAGGACGATGGGTGGGACACAGAAGGCTGGGAAGTGGCCAGAGAGGGAAGACCCCAGGGGCACAGGGTGCAGTGTGGGCCGGGCGTGGGAATCTTGAAAGCCAGGTGCTTTAGCCCAGGAGTATCCAGATAAGAACGGTAGCTGGCCAGTGCTACTGAGGGCACAAGAAGGATTGTCTGGTCAGTCCTGCAGGCTGGGGAACCAGGGGACCACAGCAGGCACGGCTCCAGCAGAGCAAGACAGGCAGGCCACAGGCTTCGCCCCTTCCCTGGCAGCTGCCCCTCCTGAGGTGCCTGGGCATGCCGCCCTGCTCTGTCTGCCGATGGCCCTAGCCCGAATCCTGCCACCCTGACCTGATGACTCCTGTTGCGCCTTCAGCCCCTGGAGTCTCCCGTCCAAAGTCCCAAACTCTCCGTATAGCCAGTTAAACCCGTGCCCGCCCCCCAAGCCTGGAGCTGTCCGCGGCAGTCTGTTCTGTGGGGTGAGGCTCTGCACACCTTTGGAGAACCCAGCACCTGCCACCTGAAGCCTCAGTCAGTCTGCAGCGTTTTAAGAAACAAGCAGGAAGCAAGGGGTGGAGAAGGCAGTGGCCCCCACTCCAGTGCTCCTGCCTGGAGAATCCCATGGACGGAGGAGCCTGGTGGGCCGCACTCCATGGGGTTGCTAAGAGTCGGACAGGACCGAGCGACTTCTCTTTCACTTTTCACTTTCATGCATTGGAGAAGGAAATGGCAACCCACTCCAGTGTTCTTGCCAGGAGAGTCCCAGGGATGG
>SJYT01045188.1:137456-167239 GCA_006410635.1 Cephalophus harveyi
GATCCAGCCCAGCCCCCCTCGTCTCATGGACACCTCCGACCTCCCCACGCGTGGCCTGCCCTCTGCCAAGGTTCTGTAAAGGGGAGCTGAGGGTAGACGTCAGTGGCGGTGGGCCGTGTGCGGTGGCTGAGCCGGCCACTCTGGCCCCGGGTCCCGGGGGGGCGGCTCCTGCTGGGAGGCGGGCCCACCCCTCTCCCCCGAGACACTGCCTTCGGGGATTCAGATGTGGGGTGGGGGACGCTGCAGGCGTGGAGGGCAGGTGCGGACAGAGCCACCCCCTCCCCGTCTGGCTGGACGTCCCCCTGGCGGCTGGCAGGGTCCCATTCACACTTCTGCTGTGTCTGTAGCCACGAGCGGTTCTGTTTCGCGCAGTTGGCGTTGGGCTCAGGGTGGGGGGTCCGTCACTCCTGTGGTGTTGGGTCTCCCCATCAGGGCTGGCGAGGTGGTCAGGACGTCATCTCCACACAGCTGCCCTTAACGGCCTGGCGCCGCCTCTGTGGCGGCCTGGCGAGGGTCTTCACCCTGGCTGCACCAGGGTTTCTGGTCGGTTGGGGGACAGGGCCTTCCAGGCCCGCTGGGGTGGGTATCGCTCTGCAGGGTGGAGCCCACTCGCCTGTCCAGGAGAGGCTTCTTCAGCTGGGGGGGCCGGGGAGGCACCCCCAGAGGGTCCAGCAGGGACCGAGGAGGCCAGGATGGGCTGTGCCTCCGTCACTCCCCCAGCCCCGTCAGGAAGGGAGCAGCACGGCCCCCGGGGCACAGCAGACCCGGGGCGGGGGGTTCGGCACCTGTCGGCTAGGAGGACCCCGGGGCAGGCAGGAGGGAGGTGGGCGCTGGGGTCCACGGGAGGAGGTGGAGTCCGCCCTTGGAAACCCCTCGTCCAGCGGGGAGGAGGTGGGGGCCAAGACGGGGCTGTCTGGCAAGGGGTCCGTCCAGCTAAAGAGAAGAGGGGATCGAGGGGCCGCCTTGCTGCCCCCGGGTGGGCTCGCAGGGTGGTGGGCGTGCCGATGGGGAGAGCCCCTCCAGGCTCTTGAGGGACTCGTGGGAGAATTAACATGGGTGCTGGTAGCCGGCAGGCTGGAGAGGACTCCTGGGATGGGATGGGGCAGGTGAGTGAGGGAGACTCAGGTGAGCTGGGAAGAGAGTCAGGTGTAAGCAGGAGAGACAGGTGAGCTGGAGGGAGGGTTTGCACCCTGGGGTGACCCATGGCTCAGGACCGGAGGCGGGGGCAGGCAGAGGTGGAGACGGGCGGGGTGGTGTGCAGGGCTATGTCCGTTTCAGGAGGCTGAGCAGAGGGAGGCGGCTGTGCAGCCAGCCAGTGGTCACAGCCTGTCGGCCCCGGGGGTGGTCAGGGAGGGGCTGGCCCAGAAACCAGCCTAGGGTGCCGTGGGGGGCTGAGGCCCGGAGTGGGCATCCCCGTGTGGGTGGACAGCGCAGGCTGGGCAGCGTGGGCCTCCACTGGGTGCACGTGGACCACCTGTCCTGCCGGCTGGTCAGTGCAATCGGCCAGCCACATCGCTTTTTGCTGTGGGTTCGGAGCTTCCCGCTCTGTGCCTCAGGCCAGACCCAGTCTGTCTAACCCACTTTATAAGCAGGGGGCAGGCTCAGAACGTAACTTGGTCCAGGACAGTGGCTCCCAGCGGCCGTGGGAAAGCCCACGATGCTTACGGCACCCTGGTTAGACGTTAGCACTCTGTCCTCGCGGAGCTGCGGGCAGAGCTGGGGGGCAGTGGGGAGCCCCCACCTATGCCCCTACCCCCCTGGGGGCTGTGTGGGAAGGCTTGGCGCCCCATCAGTGATGCTGGGACGGATGCCGCTCAGCTGTCCTCCCGAGGCACACACCCTCCCCCGGGCTTGGAGCCGGCCCTGGGGGGCTGTGCTTGCGCACAGAGGGCAGCTCTGCACCGGGTCCCCGGGGTGATGGGGGGTTTCCCCGCAGAGGGCGGGCCTTTTCCCGAAGGGATGGGAGGGTCTGGGTGGACCGAGCCCTAGGACCCCGGTCCCAGAGTGTCCCCGGCCCACCATGGTCCCCTGTGGCCCTGAACACCTCTGGGTCTTCATGCACCACCCCCCGCCCCCTTGCCTCCTCACTGGCTGTGGTGCCAGGCTCTGCAGGGACGAGGTGGGGGGCCGAGGCCTGACCTGCTCTGGCAGAGCTGGGTGCCGCTCCGGCCGGGGCTTGTCTGTGTGGGGTTCCTGGGGGGCAGGTGGACCAGTGGCGGCCCCCAGCGTGGTGTGGGGGCCCCGCCTCTGCCCACGTGTGCCAGGCATCGTCTCTGGAGCCATCTGTCTAGGAGTGGCTTGTGGACAGGGCCAGGTCTGGCTCTTCTGGAAGCAGCCGGGTCAGCGCTGGCCATAGCCCTGAGGCAGATCCTCACTCGGGACTCCGGGTGGGACCTCTGCAGGACAGGCAGCAGTCTGACTGTGCTCCGGGCAGGGGAGTGGAGGGTCTCAGACTCCGCCCTGGACTGCTGGACGGTGGCCAGGGCCTCCCCGAGCCTCGCTGGTGACCCTCAGGCTGGGCTGTATGTGTTGGGGGCACGTGTGCCCTGGGGGCCCCGGGGCTGGCTCCCCCGCCCTGGCCCGTCCCAGCCAACCTCGACTGCTGCGGGTGGGGTGGCGAGGGCTCAGCCAGGAGACGCCAGGTCCCGGCTGTCCGCCCCCACCTTTCTCTGGCTGCTTTTTCCCTGGTTTTCACTCCAGGCCCTTGTCTGTGAGGAGGTCTCTGGGCCTGCAGGTGTCGGAGATGGGGGGCAGCCCCCGCCACGTCTTCTGTGCCTACCAACGCGCCCCCCTCGCTGCCTGCACCTTCCGTGTGCCCAGAGTGGGCAGGCCCTCCAGGGGCAGAGCCTGCGCACGGACAGCTTACGTGGGCCCTGCTGCCGTTTTCGGGGCCCGGGAGGGTGTGTAGCTGCCATGCACCAGGAGTGTCCAGGGGCCCTGGTGCCACCGTGTGCTCCGGTTTGGAGAGCACCTTCGAGGCCAGTGGCACCCAGAGGGTCGGGCGGTGCCACAGAGGTCGAGGCCAGTGGCACCCAGAGGGTCGGGCGGTGCCACAGAGGTCGAGGCCAGTGGCACCCAGAGGGTCGGGCGGTGCCACAGAGGTCGAGGCCAGTGGCACCCAGAGGGTCGGGCGGTGCCACAGAGGTCGAGGCCAGTGGCACCCAGAGGGTCGGGCGGTGCCACAGAGGTCGAGGCCAGTGGCACCCAGAGGGTCGGGCGGTGCCACAGAGGTCGAGGCCAGTGGCACCCAGAGGGTCGGGCGGTGCCACAGAGGTCGAGGCCAGTGGCACCCAGAGGGTCGGGCGGTGCCACAGAGGTCGAGGCCAGTGGCACCCAGAGGGTCGGGCGGTGCCACAGAGGTCGAGGCCAGTGGCACCCAGAGGGTCGGGCGGTGCCACAGAGGTCGAGGCCAGTGGCACCCAGAGGGTCGGGCGGTGCCACAGAGGTCGAGGCCAGTGGCACCCAGAGGGTCGGGCGGTGCCACAGAGGTCGAGGCCAGTGGCACCCAGAGGGTCGGGCGGTGCCACAGAGGTCGAGGCCAGTGGCACCCAGAGGGTCGGGCGGTGCCACAGAGGTCGAGGCCAGTGGCACCCAGAGGGTCGGGCGGTGCCACAGAGGTCGAGGCCAGTGGCACCCAGAGGGTCGGGCGGTGCCACAGAGGTCGAGGCCAGTGGCACCCAGAGGGTCGGGCGGTGCCACAGAGGTCGAGGCCAGTGGCACCCAGAGGGTCGGGCGGTGCCACAGAGGTCGAGGCCAGTGGCACCCAGAGGGTCGGGCGGTGCCACAGAGGTCGAGGCCAGTGGCACCCAGAGGGTCGGGCGGTGCCACAGAGGTCGAGGCCAGTGGCACCCAGAGGGTCGGGCGGTGCCACAGAGGTCGAGGCCAGTGGCCACCAGAGAGTCAGGCGGTGCCACAGAGGTGGCTGCCCTCCAGCCACCCGCTCACAGCATCCCTTCCTGCCCGGCCCACCCGTACCGCCTGGCTGCTCAGAGTGGGGCCCCTCAGGGCCTGGGGCTGCACGGGGCGCGGGCCTGCCTGTGGCCCCAGGGACCGCTGGGGGCCTGGCCTGCCCCGCCGTGCAGCAGGCCCCCCGGACCTTGTGGATGCCTTGGTCCCTGCAGGGCGGTTCTGTGTCCACGGTCTGGAGTCACAGCCGGGGACGACCCCTGGCTCTGGCGCTCGAGGGGCTCTGAGCCCCAGGCCCCCCACGGCCTCTGTGAGGCCCGCATGGCCGGCTGCAGCACCGGGCGCACGCGCGCCAGCACCTGCCAGGGTCCATCGAGGGTCCTGGGGGAGGGTAAGGGTCCCCTGCACCTGTGGGTGGTTCCTGGTGTTGCCTTGGACTCTGCAAGAAGTCCTCGGACACGGAGTGGGCTGACGGCTCGGGCCGAGCCCTGCAGGAGAGCGCTCCCCAGTGACAGGCCTGGCCAGCCCCGCGTCCCCCACAGGCCGGCCGAGGCAGCCAGGCCAGCCCGCGCTGGGTGCTGGGCCCAGGGTGGGCTTCTGTGAGCCCGGCGTCCAGGTCCTGGCTGGGGTTGTCGGAGCTGCCCATGGCCTGCCCGAGGCGCCGCCCCAGGCGGGGCTGCCGGCCACCGAGGGGGGCTGCTAGGCCAGCTGCCTCGGACTCGGGACAAGGCGGAGGCTGGGCTGGGGCTGAGGCCGCAGGGACAAAGCGGGGATTGTCTGGGCCGGGCCCTGAGAGGCGGCCCCGGCCTTGTTCTGCAGCCTCTGAGGGGCCAGTGTTTCGGAGCCGGGCAGCTGGGAGCCCCCGCGGGCAAGGACGCGGCCCTCCTCTTCTGGGTTTTCTTCCCGGCTGCTCGGCTTTCGTCCCTCAGGGCCCTGGGAGGCCGCTGGGCCTCAGTGTCTTCCCTGTGCACTGGGCTGGATCGGGGCCTCTGAAGTCAGCATGTGTCCAGCGCCAACGTGGCGTCGTGGGACACCCCCGGCTGGGGTGCTGGCCTGCACAGACAGGGGCGCTCCCCAGGGGCCGGCCTGTCCTCATCCACACGGGGCCTGGGCCCCGCCCCCGGCCAGACCCCATGGTTCTGGGCTGGGCTCTGGGGGAGGACAAGGCACCTAGGCCACGGCTGCCCCCTGGGCTCAGCCAGGCCCCGCCTCTGGCCCTCCTCACCCCAGGGCGGAGCTGGGAGGCCCGCCTGGCCTGCGTGACGTGGCCGGCACTGGGGACACGTCAGGCCGTGGGCGATTCTCGGGGGCAGCGGG
Source organism: Cephalophus harveyi (assembly GCA_006410635.1). Classification (NCBI taxonomy): domain Eukaryota; kingdom Metazoa; phylum Chordata; class Mammalia; order Artiodactyla; family Bovidae; genus Cephalophus; species Cephalophus harveyi. The sequence continues at coordinate 142,680 of SJYT01045188.1, forward strand.
AGGCTGCTTGGCCAGGATCGAGGCCTCTCTGGGGGAAGGCGTGGCCGTGGTGCCCCTGGGGGATTCCAGAGCTGTTGGCAGCCGCCGGCTGGGCAGAGGAGCTGGAAGGTGGGGTCCGAGGCGGTGCCTGGTGGGGGGGGGGTGGCCACGGGAACCCAGTGGGTCCCTCCCGATGGCCCCTCCCGATGGCCAGTTTTAGCCTCAACCACAGGCCATAAGGCCAGAGTAGCCCCGGGGCGGGGCTGGGCGGGGTGGCAGCCCTGAGGCCGTTGCTTCCTGCTCCGAGTTGCCCCTGAGCCGGGTCCAGCGGTGCGTTGGGCCCTGAGGTCCAGCTTCCTTGGGCATTGATTCTGGCGCCAGCTGGAGGCCAGAGCATGGGCGGGCCGGGCTGTGGGAGCCGGGGTCAGCGGAGGCCGTGAGGAGCCCTACCCATGTGGGAGCGCAGGCTCTGCCGCCCCCAGCCGACTCCCCCCGACCCGTCGTCCAGGAGGGCCTGCGACGGAGCTGGGCAGCCTCGTGGGCCTGTTTCCTCCCTGCAGGGAGCGGGGCAGCTGTTGGGTGGGCAGCTGCGGGGACCCGGAGATGCCCAAGGCCCCTAGGGAGGACTGCGTGTGCAGCTCCCCAGCCCCTGCCCTTCGGGGTGGGGGCTTGGTGTGTTTGAGGGGCTGAGTCTTACACAGCTGTTCAGAAGGAGTCCCTCGGCCAGCCCTGTGGAGCTGGGAAGGAGCTGGACAGGGCGCCCCATCCCGGGCCCACAGTGCATCTGGGGTCTCTTGTCCGGGATCTCTGCGGTCAGCCTGGGTGCAGAGCCCGTGGGGCAGGGCCCCCAGCCCAGGCTGTGCCGTGGGAAAGTCACGCATCTCCAGGCCTCCGTTTCCCGGCCCGACCCCGGGGTGGGGGGTGGTGGTGTGTCCCAAGGGGACACACCTGCTTGGGACCAGGCAGGGGGCTGGCAACCGCAGTCACTCTCGGGCCGAATGCACGGCCTGGGCTGGGGGCCAGGGGAGGCGGCACTGGGACGGGACAGGTGGGCGTCGTGCCCGCTTCTCCCCTCAGCAGCCATATTTCCGTGCAGTGCTGGTTTTGGGGCAGCGAGTGAGCAGAGTGGATGGGGATTGTGGCGGAGTGGCCAGCTCTGCTGGGCTGGGGGACCCTGGGGGACACGCAGCCTGGGCTTGGGGGCTGTCTTGTGCCTTCCCATGGCGCACGGCGCTCCGGGGGTGGCCTGCCCCCCTGTGCTCCCACCCCTGCTGACCTCTCGTGCCCAGCCTCCTGCCACCTGGCCGGCAGATGCCTTTGTTCCAGGGGGCTGCCGGGGGGCGGGAGACGCCAGCATTCCTGGGCTGCTGTGGAAACCCGCCACATACGGGCATTTCCAGAGACAGCAGTAGAGAAAGGAGCCCCCCGGAGCCCCAAGAGCCCACCCAGCCTCGGGAACACAGTCACAGGGACAGTTTGCCTCAGCCCACTCCCCAGACGTTGTTGTCGAACTGTGACTGTTTCAGGGCTGGGTCTAAAAGATACTCTTTATAAAGTACCGTACGCTTAGAATCCCGAGAAGTCAGCACTGATTCCCAAAGCGGGCAGAAGCCCTGTCAGACGCTGGTTTGCTGGGGAAGGACTGCTTCCTGGAGGCCGAGTCCCTCTGGCCCCGGGCGCGGCCCCCGGAGGTCTGGCTGCCCTCATTCCCGCCCCAGGCCTGCTCTGATGGCCGTTGGTGCCGGCGGGCGGTGCCCCGCGAGCTGCCGGCCTGGCCCTGCCCGGGGGCAGTGGGCCCCCAGGCGGCCCTGCTCACCATGCACGCGGGTGTGGGCCCAGAGGGGCTGCTTCCAGGGTCAGCTCTGTCCTGCACGAGTGAGCCTGAGGTAGTGGGAGATGGTGGCCGGTCACTCCCTGGCCCCTCAGCCCCGAGCTGCTGCAGCCCTTAGGGGTGTAGGTGAGGAACAGGCACGGAGCGGGGGCCTCAGGCGGGGCGGGGGCGCTGAGCGAGGCCGTCCTGGACGGCCTGGACACCCTGTGTCCTTCCGTCGTGCTGGGTCCTGGCTCTGCCTGCAGGCTGCGTGGCCCTGTCACTGGGGGGCAGACAGATGTCGTGTGAGGCCGGCCATGCATCCGTGGGGCAGCCTCGGCCTTGCCCACCCCCAGCCCTTGCCTCCAGCGCCTCCTCCTGGGTCGCCTCTGCCACCACGTCTGGCCTGTGACCTCACTTGGGAGCCCCTGAGCCTGGACCCCTTGCGCTGTCTGGGTCTGGGGTTTCCCACCTGGCTTCGGGGCTGCTCGAGGCCAGGGCACGTGCTTCTGCTAAAGTGAGGCTCACGCCGGGGGCGCCTGCTTCCGTGCAGGGCTGGGGGCCCCAGTGACCTGGGAGAACTGCTCTTCAGGCGCAGGATGGTCAAGCACAGCCCCAGGGCCAGCTGCCTGTGGGACTCCCACCCTCCACACTCGCCCCTCTGTCTTCAGGAAGGGCAGTGCAGGCCCTGGGCGGTGCCCGTCTCTGCCGCAGCCTCCTCCAGGGCTTGCGGGGATGAGGCTGGGCGGTCGCTGGCGCACCTGGCGCCAGGCCCTCGCCCCAGGCGGCCTGCAGGCGGAGCTGTCCAGCGTGGCAGTGCTGAAGTCCGCAGCTTCCTGGCGCCGCAGAAGGGAGGCTGCCGTTAGCAGTTCGTCCTCCCACGTTCCCTGCAGCTGTGAGCAGGCCTGTGGACAGGCCCAGGGGTCTTGGGTGAGTTCCCGCACCTGGCTTCCTGGTGTGGGACTGGTCCTGTGCTGAGGAGGGGCAGGTGGGAGCCTCCTGGTGTGCTCCTCGGGGAGACCCTGGCCCCCAGTCCCCTCCCTGGGCAGAAGGAGCTGGTGGCCAGCTCTCCTGCAGCTGCTGCTGACCGGCCAGGCGAGGGGAGGGCAGGGTCCCTGCGAGCGAGTCTGTTCGCCTTCCAGAGCTGCAGCGCCTTCTCTGGTCTCGTGCCGACTCAAGGTGCCTCCCTGGGAGCCCTCACCCGCCTGTCCCCGGGCTCTGAAGGCTGCGGTGCCCCACACCACCGGGGTTCCCCAGGGAGGGGCGAGCACACCGTGAGAGGCCCTGGCGCCCTCCTGGGTCCCCTCATCTCGAGGGTTTTGTGACCCAAGGGTGCATGAAATGCAGGCGTTCCTTCAGAACGCTGGGACATTGGCGTGGCCTTGGCAGGGGCTGGTGGGGGGAAACAGCTGTGGGCCGGGCTCTGTGCCGACCCTCTGAGTCTGGGGTCTGCCTCCCTGAGCCCCTACCTGGGGGGACAGGGGTGTGGTGAGTGTGAAGGGCAGGTGTTACCCTCCACTGGCTCAGCCTCGGGCAGATCTACCGAGCTCCCTGCTCGTACAGGGAGGGTCCTCGGGCTCAGAGGCTGTGCCTGCAGGCCCCTCCCCAGGCCTGGGGCCTGGACTCGGGAAGCGAGGGTCCCCAGCTCCAACCCCCACTAAACATCATCCTGTGCTAGGCCGGTGGGGAGGCTGGGGACAGGCGGTGTTTGGGATGGACCAAAGCCTTGGGGCGGAGGGAGTGTCCCTGTGTGTGGGGTGGGGGCTGGGCTGGGTGGACGGGAAGGGTCATACGCTGGTTTATCTTTCCAGGCAAGAGCTCCTCTCAGATTGGAGGTTTGCTGGCTCTAAACCCCGATCCCGGGGGATTTGTGACTAATTATAAAGTGGCACAGACAGGACCTGCTCCAGCAGATGCCGCGGGGCAGCTGAGGGCACCTGTGGGCGGGTGTGGGGTGTGCCATCTGGGCGGTGGGTGCCGGGCGCTTCCGGGGGCCCAGGGGCCCAGGGTCTGTGGGCCGCATTCCTAGATGCACGGTCGGCTTCGCTGCTGGCCCTGCTGGGTGTGTGGTGTCTCAGCATCCATGAGAGCCGGCTGCTGCCTCGGTGCCGCCCACGCCCGCCCATCCCTCTGCTGGAGGGGCCTCAGACCCCTGTTCTGCAGCCCGCCTTTGGGGTCGGCTGGCTGTAGGGCCGCGACTCAGGGGCTCTGCTTCCTGCCGCCAGCTCTGCAAGGCACGCCCTCCTCTGGGCATCTGTGTGCTGCCCTGGCGTCTGCAGCAGGGGATGTGGGGCCCCCTCCCTGTTGGGGTGATGCTGGTGATGCCCCGTCAGGATCCAGGCTGGTGGGACAGCGCAGTTGGGCAGGGGTGTGGTGAGTGTGAAGGGCAGGTGTTACCCTCCACTGGCTCAGCCTCGGGCAGATCTACCGAGCTCCCTGCTCGTACAGGGAGGGTCCTCGGGCTCAGAGGCTGTGCCTGCAGGCCCCTCCCCAGGCCTGGGGCCTGGACTCGGGAAGCGAGGGTCCCCAGCTCCAACCCCCACTAAACATCATCCTGTGCTAGGCCGGTGGGGAGGCTGGGGACAGGCGGTGTTTGGGATGGACCAAAGCCTTGGGGCGGAGGGAGTGTCCCTGTGTGTGGGGTGGGGGCTGGGCTGGGTGGACGGGAAGGGTCATACGCTGGTTTATCTTTCCAGGCAAGAGCTCCTCTCAGATTGGAGGTTTGCTGGCTCTAAACCCCGATCCCGGGGGATTTGTGACTAATTATAAAGTGGCACAGACAGGACCTGCTCCAGCAGATGCCGCGGGGCAGCTGAGGGCACCTGTGGGCGGGTGTGGGGTGTGCCATCTGGGCGGTGGGTGCCGGGCGCTTCCGGGGGCCCAGGGGCCCAGGGTCTGTGGGCCGCATTCCTAGATGCACGGTCGGCTTCGCTGCTGGCCCTGCTGGGTGTGTGGTGTCTCAGCATCCATGAGAGCCGGCTGCTGCCCCGGTGCCGCCCACGCCCGCCCATCCCTCTTCTGGAGGGGCCTCAGACCCCTGTTCTGCAGCCCGCCTTTGGGGTCGGCTGGCTGTAGGGCCGCGACTCAGGGGCTCTGCTTCCTGCCGCCAGCTCTGCAAGGCACGCCCTCCTCTGGGCATCTGTGTGCTGCCCTGGCGTCTGCAGCAGGGGATGTGGGGCCCCCTCCCTGTTGGGGTGATGCTGGTGATGCCCCGTCAGGATCCAGGCTGGTGGGACAGCGCAGTTGGGCTGCTGGCCGCGTCGGGGTGAGGGCCCGGGTATGAGCCTGGGGCCAGTCAGGGCTGTGGGCCTGCAAAGGTGATCGGGGCCCCGACCTCGCAGGCTCACCTCCCGTCTGTCCAGGGGCTGAGGGTCCTGAGTCATGCCCGGCAGGGGGCAGTCCTGTGGTGCCAGGTGGTGAGCGAGGGGTCCTGCGGTGACCGAGGCCTGGTTGGCGGTCCTCCTGGTGCTGCTGCAGGAGGTGGGGGTCTCCGGCCGCTGGACACGTCGGGGCATCTGGGTGAAGCAGGCTGGGCTCTGCTGGGGGCAGGCCTGACCAGGGCAGGCCCGGGCGAGCAGCCACAGTTCAGGGAGGGCGGCTCCTGGGCCCGTCCGCTCCGGGTGGGCCTGGGGCCCTGGCTGCCCTCCCCCCTCTGCCGAGAGCCCCCCTGGGCCCTGGGGAGGAGAGGGCCTCGTGGGCGCCCGTCGGGCCCTGGGCAGGCTCTGGGCGGGTGGGCGTCAGCGCACGGCGCAGGAGCTGTCTTGGCGGCCCTGCGGTTCCTCGCTGGGCCTCGGGTTCCCCAGCTGGGAGAGTCCTGCTGAGCCCGGGGCGCCGCAGACCAGCTCCTGTCCCCGCAGGGCGCCTCTGCTCTGGGCTGCCAAGCGGCCCGTGGTGCGGGGCGGCCCCGGAAGCAGCGTGGGTTTGTGAGGGGCTGTCAGCCCTGGGCAGGGTCGGGGTGGGTGTTGATGGAGAGGCTGGGGTGCTTGTACCCCTCCTCTTCTCCGGCTCTGGGGCCTGGGGGTGGGGAGGGCCAGCAGGGCGAGAGCCCGGGGACCCCGTGCTGGCAGGATGGCCTGCCTTCACCTCCTGAGATGTTGGGTCCAGGCCCGCAGGAGCCAGGCCTGCAGCTCCCTAAGTGCCAGCCCCACGGGCAGGAGGTGGAGGGGTGGGCATCCTGCTGGGCTCCACGGCCTGGCGGCTCCGGGCAGGGACCGCCTGGACCCCATGAACGTGCTGGGGGCCCGTGTGGGCGGTGCTCCCTGCCCCTCTCCTTCCCTTTGTCCTTCAGGGAAGCTGTCTGCTGACCTCTGAGCAGCATCTATTCTTACCCTGCGCTGGCACCTAACGCCCGCAGGCGCCCTTCCGGGGACGGGCGCGCGCTCCTGACGCCTGACCCAGCTGGGCAGGGCTGGGCAGGGCCACAGGCGTTTCTCACTGCCTGCTGGTACCGCAGGCAGTGTGTGGGTCTGTCTGTTTGAGGGACCCGGGCAGGGAGCTTGCCCAGTGGCTTGCTGTTTGTCTCATGCCCAGCACCGGCCGGCAGCCACCTCAGCCCCCGACTCCCCCAGATCACGCACCCCAGCAGGGCCACAGGTGTTTCTCACTGCCTGCTGGTACCGCAGGCAGTGTGTGGGTCTGTCTGTTTGAGGGACCCGGGCAGGGAGCTTGCCCAGTGGCTTGCTGTTTGTCTCATGCCCAGCACCGGCCGGCAGCCACCTCAGCCCCCGACTCCCCCAGATCACGCACCCCCCACATGCAGTCTCGAGACTCCACAGAAAGGGCAGGTGCAGAGGAGGAAACCAGGCCCTGGGCCCGCCTGCAACCGCCTCCCTGGCCCACCCAGGACCCCCCACGCAGGGCTCGGACAGCTGGTCTCCTGGGATGAGTCTAGGACGGGGCCCCCAGCCCTCCGACCCACAGGCGGGGTGGGGACCGAGGCTTCTCGGCCCTGGGGAGGGTAGGACCCAAGCAAGTCAGCAGGTAGTGTTTTAAAATGTGGGTGAGGGTTTTTTAAAAGCAGAGTCCGCGTTTGACGCGGCAGGATGGTCCTGTGCCCTCGGAGGGGCAGGAGTTCCTGGCCACTGACTGGAGGGCTTCTCTGCCCCGCAGCCATGCCCCAGCCCCACCCGCTGGGCCGCGGGCGCTCGTGTGGCTTCCCAGGCCGACCCAGCGGCCCTCCTAGGCGTGCTGCGGGGGTGCGGCCACAAGTGAGCACAGGCTGCCCGGCAGGCGGGAGGAGCTTGCCCTGCGCAAAGCTTCCCTGCGTCCTGTGTCAGGAGCTGGGCGCAGGCAGGGCTGGGGGGTCACCCGCAGTTCCAGCCCCACAGGGTCGGGGCTGGGGGGAGGCCCCGGACTCCTTTCCGCCCCTGGCTCGGCTCCGAGCAGCTCTGAGCCGGCTCCGAGCTGGAGGGCCCCGCACGCCTGGCCCGCCGTGTGGGTCGCGCCTGCCGCCGGGAGGCTGTGGCTGCGTCCGTCTGTGTGAGCCGTGGCAGGCGGTGCTCCCGTGGGTCTCCTGGGGCAAACGTCCCCAGCTGAGTTGCTGTCACCGAGGCAACCCTGTCAGCTCCCTGGGGCCTGGGGGGTTGGGGGGCCGGGTTTGCTGCTGAAGCCCGCCCCAGGGCCTGCAGGCAGCCTGCCTCTGCTAGGGACCCCTCCCCTCCCCTCCCGCACCAGGCCCTGGGTCACTGACCCTGCGTCGCTCCTGCCCGTCAGCCCCACTCTGTCCATCCGCCACCCGGCATCCCTGGGGCCCGGACAGTTGCCAGCCAGGGCACTGCGCCCAGCGGGGCCTCCGCTGTCAGCCCGGCCTCCCCACGGCAGGTGCGACCCTGGCCCCTGGCGGCCGTCTCCTCGGACGCGGGGTTCCTCGCAGCTTGTCCTCAGGGCGGCTGTACCCGCTGCCGCCCGCTCCCTGGTCCCCTCGGGCCAGTCACCCGCCTTCTTATGGACGCCTGGCTGGCGACCCCGGCATCAGCTCCCAGTCCTAAGGCTTCTGAAACTAGGGCACCAGCTTAGGGGGAAAAAAAACTTACCAGATTGAATTACTGAACAGTTGCTGAATTCAATCAGAATGTCTCATTGGGCTAATTTTACAATGTTGAGTTGATAAAGCAGTTAATAAAAACCTCACGTGGTCATCTGCCACTGTTGGGAGCGGAGTCCGCTCCCTGGCCGCCTAGGAGGGTTTCCCCGCGCGAGTGGGTGTGGGGTCTGGACAAGGAGGGGTCCCAGCCGGCTGTGGACCGTCGCTGGGTCACGCACACCCCAGAGCTAACGGCTCCACAGCGCTTATGCCCCCCAGACTGGACCGCAGTCTCTCCGGGGCGTCATGGCCGCGGCCCCCCGAGGAGCCCAGCAGGGCGGGAGGGGGGCCTCTGACCGGGGGTTGCTGGGCACACAGCAGGTGGATGCCCCGCAGAGACGCTGGCCGGGCGGGTGGGCTTTCTGGGGCGTGGCTGAGGGGTCCCGGGGCCCCGCTGCGTGCGGGGAAGCCTCAGCCTGGGTGCGGGGCTGTGATGCCCTCGCTCTGGGTGTCGGCCAGGGGACCTCGGCCGGGGAGGAGCGTTCACCCTCTGCCCCTGCTCCAGGGCTCCTGGGGCGCGGGGAGGTGGCAGGCGGGATGGGGACGCGGAGTGGGACCCGCCCTGTTGTCGCCATGGCAACCGCATGCTGCCGAGCTGGGGTCAGCGTCTCTGGGGAGAGGGCGGCCTGCTGGCTGGGCCCTGAACCTCCTGGCCTTCTCGCGTCTCCCGTCAGCCTGGGGTGGGGGCACCTTGGCCTCCCTGGCCCTGACCCTGCATGCAGACTCCGCTCTGCCTTTCGTGAGCGCATCCTTCTGCAGCCCCGAGGGGGTCCCCCCTGTGCGGGGGTCCTGGACACGCCCAGGTGGCTGGGTGCCGGGGCAGTGGTCTTAGGAAGGACCTGGGGGGAACATGGTGACCACAGGGGTGGGGGCGTCGTGCTGCAGCCCCAGGCTGTCCCTGCTCCCTCCCACCCCCGCCTCCCAGACCCACAGGGCAGCCGGGCAGAAGGGGAGGGCCCCCAGCTCTGCCTGCAGCTCCGCCTGGCTCCGGCTCCCCGCTCCTGGGCCGGGCCTAGGGGCTGGGGCCACACCCGGAGTGTCTCGGGCCCCAGGTCTGCACACCACTCTGTCTGGCTCCGGTCCAGCCACGGTTCCTGCCTAGGTGTGTCAGACACTGGCGTTTCTCCTGGGAATTGCCGGTCTCCTCAGCTCCGGGAAGCAGCCGGCGCCGGCAGATTCAGGTTCTAAATGCTCGTCCCGTAGGAGGGCCAGGTTCACCGGGCCTCCTTCCTGCCTGAGTCACTTCTGTGTGTCTCCCAGCAACTCGGTTCATGGGAAATCCCGGGGCAGGTGGGCCGTGCACGGTGAGCAGGCTGCTTGGGCGGGGGGTGACGGGGCCTGGACGCCTTGGGGAGGCGGTCGGCCGATCCCAGCAGCCAGGTGGAAACTCTCCAGCACTTTAAGGCTGTGAGTCGCTGACTCCTCCCCAGAGCTGCTGAGACGGGGCGGCAAGCTGGGCTCACAAACGCGAGGGAAGGAAGTCCGCACGGGCTCAGCCTGGGCGACTCCGAGCCGGCCACGAGCCTCTGAGCCGGGGGCCTGTGGTGAGAGCGGCCGTCGCGTGTCTGTCTGGCAGAGGTGTGAGAGCCGCCCGTGGCCGTGTGCCTTCTCGTCGCCGTGACGGCCGCGTGCCCTCGCCAGCCACGGCCTCCGCGTGTGCTGGCCGCTCTCCTCGGGGGTCTCCCTGCTCCCCTCGAGTTGACCTGGGCACCTCCTGCCTGGCCCTGCCCACGGGGCGCCGGGCTCCCAGGGCTGCCCCAGGGCAGAGTCGGGGGCGCGCTGGCCTCCTGGGGGTGCTCCTTGGGTGGGGCTGGCTGCAGCCCGGGGCTTCACGGGTAGGGCCACAGCAGGGGAGGTGGGTCAGGGACCAGGCAGCTCACCAGCCGCACTCAGCACAAGACAGGCCCTGCCCTGTCTCTTATACACATCTAGATGTGTATAAGAGACAGCCCCAGGTCTGCGCACCACTCTGTCTGGCTCCGGTCCAGCCACGGTTCCTGCCTAGGTGTGTCAGACACTGGCGTTTCTCCTGGGAATTGCTGGTCTCCTCAGCTCCGGGAAGCAGCCGGCGCCGGCAGATTCGGGTTCTAAATGCTCGTCCCGTAGGAGGGCCGGGTTCACCGGGCCTCCTTCCTGCCTGAGTCACTTCTGACTGTGTGTCTCCCAGCAACTCGGTTCATGGGAAATCCCGGGGCAGGTGGGCCGTGCACGGTGAGCAGGCTGCTTGGGCGGGGGGTGACGGGGCCTGGACGCCTTGGGGAGGCGGTCGGCCGATCCCAGCAGCCAGGTGGAAACTCTCCAGCACTTTAAGGCTGTGAGTCGCTGACTCCTCCCCAGAGCTGCTGAGACGGGGCGGCAAGCTGGGCTCACAAACGCGAGGGAAGGAAGTCCGCACGGGCTCAGCCTGGGCGACTCCGGGCCGGCCACGAGCCTCTGAGCCGGGGGCCTGTGGTGAGAGCGGCCGTCGCGTGTCTGTCTGGCAGAGGTGTGAGAGCCGCCCGTGGCCGTGTGCCTTCTCGTCGCCGTGACGGCCGCGTGTCCTCGCCAGCCACGGCCTCTGCGTGTGCTGGCCGCTCTCCTCGGGGGTCTCCCTGCTCCCCTCGAGTTGACCTGGGCACCTCCTGCCTGGCCCTGCCCACGGGGCGCCGGGGCTCCCAGGGCTGCCCCAGGGCAGAGTCGGGGGCGCGCTGGCCTCCTGGGGGTGCTCCTTGGGTGGGGCTGGCTGCAGCCCGGGGCTTCACGGGTAGGGCCACAGCAGGGGAGGTGGGTCAGGGACCAGGCAGCTCACCAGCCGCACTCAGCACAAGACAGGCCCTGCCGGGCAGGCTGGCACCGTGGCAGGCGGGGGGGGAGTGGGCAGAGGAGGGGGCTCTCCGTGCCTTTTGTGCAGGAGGCAGGTGCTACTGGGGCTGGGGGCAGGGGTCCCTGAGGCCCGTGGGGGCTGCAGCCAGTGGCTTGCTGTGAGCCCAGGGCCCAGCTGAAGGGGGGGGTGGGGGGAGCTCAGTGCCCCTGCATGTCTGCTCCCGGCGTCGTCATGGCAACGGATGGTTTGGCAGGAGAGAGGAGGGGGAGGGCTTTGTATGAGGAGGCTGGGGATTTGGAGACCAGCTGGGATCCTGCAGGGAGGGGCCGGGGACTCTGGCCCCCAGCAGCCCAGTTCCCAGGAAGGTTGTAGACACGCGCGCTCCGCGGGTGTCCTGCCCGCCCCACCTCTCCCCTCCTCTCGAGGCCGGTGCCCACCCTGGACACCCCAGGAGCCTGGGTCGGCAGGCACAGTGGGGTGGGGGGCTGCAACTGGGCAGCGAGCCTGGCTGTGCCCCCGGCCCTGGGATGGGAGACTGGCTGGCTGATCACAGCAGCGTCACCCCCTGCCGCCACCAATGGCAGGTGCCCGCCCTGGGGTGCCAGCCCCGTGTGCCCGAGCCCCAGTGGGTCCTGGGGCCACGGCCCCTCTGGTCCACCGTGTCCTGCTGCGTCTGGGGAGGGGCCCGACTTAGCGGGGCGATCAGGCCCCTCAGCCCGCCCTGTGCCCTCTGCCCCCTCCACATCCTCCCAGGCCAGGCTGGAGGTTCCTGCAGACAGCGTCCCTCCTGTAGCCCCGTCTGCTGGCTTAGCCGCTGGGCTGCTGGGGACGTGGGTCCTCTGGTTTCCAGGCTCCCCGTCTCCCTTCTGCAGAGTTTACCGTCGGCTCGCCGCGCGGGTTTCCGGGGAGGCCGCCCGGTCTCTCAGGCTCCTTCTTCCCGGGGAAGCCCTCTGTCCTGCCCTGGACTGCTGTGTGTCTCTAAGGGGCCTCCTCCGTGGGGTGGGGGGTTCCCAGGGCCCCTCTGGGTGGGACGGTGGCTTCCTTCCGGTGGGGCGCGCCCTCCTGGCAGGTGACTTCCCAGGAGCAGCGGCCCCGGAGGCGCCCCGTGAGCGCTGGCCCGCGAGTGCTAATGGGGCCAGGAGCCCGTCGGGCTCTGCTGCCTCTTGCTTGGCGTCAGAGCTCCCTGAAGCCAGGCTCTTCCCTCTGCTTCTTGACCCGACTGCCCAACCCTGACGGCGCCGAGTCCGTGGTCGCTCGGCAGGCCTGCCCCGTCCCCGCGTGGGGCACGGGCGGGCGGCCTCCTTCACCCGTGAAGCCTTTCCCTCCCGCCTCCCATTCCACTTCTCCGGACCCTCTGATCCCGCCCGGCTGAGAGCTGGGCCTTCTGCTCCCCGCGCTCGGGGCCTGCCCGCCCCACCTTCACGCTCCCCTCGCTTGCAGCCTGGGCGTGCCTCCTCCCCGCGCTGAGCCTCTTCCAGCGGGCGTGTTTGGGTGGTCCCCCCGCTGTGGCTGCCCGCGTGCTGAGGCTGGCGGCCGCGTCCGTCTGTCTGTCTCTCTGTCTCCCTGCGCAGGCTTCCTCCTTTGCTGAGGCTGGCAGCTGCGTCCGTCTGTCTGTCTCTCTGTCTCCCTGCGCAGGCTTCCTCCTTTGCTGAGGCTGGCAGCTGCGTCCGTCTGTCTGTCTCTCTGTCTCCCTGCGCAGGCTTCCTCCTTTGCTGAGGCTGGCGGCCGCGTCCATCTGTCTGTCTCTCTGTTCCCTGCGCAGTCTTCCTCCTTTGCTGAGGCTGGCGGCCGCGTCCGTCTGTCCGTCTCTCTGTCTCCCTGCGCAGGCTTCCTCCTTTGCTGAGGCTGGCGGCTGCGTCCGTCTGTCTGTCTCTCTGTCTCCCTGCGCAGGCTTCCTCCTTTGCTGAGGCTGGCGGCTGCGTCCGTCTGTCTGTCTCTCTGTTCCCTGCGCAGTCTTCCTCCTTTGCTGAGGCTGGCGGCCGCGTCCGTCTGTCCGTCTCTCTGTCTCCCTGCGCAGGCTTCCTCCTTTGCTGAGGCTGGCAGCTGCGTCCGTCTGTCTGTCTCTCTGTCTCCCTGCGCAGGCTTCCTCCTTTGCTGAGGCCGGCGGCCGTGTCCGTCTGTCTGTCTCTCTGTTCCCTGCGCAGTCTTCCTCCTTTGTTGAGGCTGGCGGCCGCGTCCGTCTGTCCGTCTCTCTGTCTCCCTGTGCAGGCTTCCTCCTTTGCTGCCTGTTTGGTGTCGACCAGGTGTCTTTTAAAATTGTTCCACTTTCTTTCCTCCTCCAGTGTTTTGGCTAACCCCCCACCTGTTATTTCTTTAGAGGGGGCTCTAGAAGTCTTCGCCCAGGGCCCCTGGGGAGACGCTCGCAGGGGGCCCGTGAGGGCCAGCCTGCCTCACTCTGCTGCGCTGCTCTTCAGCTGGCGCGCTCCACGCTGACCTGTCTTAGGTTTCACCAGTCCTGTCTTCTGTGTCCAGGCTGCTCTGTGGTCCATTCAGTGAATTCTTTGGGGGCATCTTTTCCTCCATTTAAAGAGATATTTTGTAATATTATTGCAAAGCCCTTTTCCGAAGCTCCTGCCTCCTGGGCCGGCCGCCGCCTGCGCCGCTGGCTGCGCTTCCTCTGGAGGTCTAGTCGCTTTCTCTGCTGCTTTTCCCGCTGGCTGCGCTTCCTCTGGAGGTCTAGGTCGCTTTCTCTGCTGCTTCGTCTATGCCGTCGGCTTCATCGTGCACCAGGCGTCATCTATTCAGAAGATCGTGGGGTGCCCTGGGCGGCTCGCCTTGCCCCCGTCGGGCATGGAGGTGGCAGGGCTTTCTCTGGGTCAGGACTGACTGGCCACCCCAGCGGCTTCCTGTCCAGCTCTAGCTGGTGTCTCGAGGGTGTTAAGCCGCGCAGTGTGGACACCTCTTCTTTTGTCACTGGTTTGAATGCCTGTCCCTGGAGAAGCCCAGTGTGTACTTTCGAGTGAATGAATGAAGCAAGCTTCTGTGGCCTCACCTTTGAGAGGCCCTGCCCGGATGTGGGTCCCCTGTGCGCGGTGGACGGGCGGACCAAGGGCCTTCTGCCCTGGCAGGACCGCCTGCTCCGGCGTCGGCTCTCTCCGCTCAGCCACCCGCTTTGGGCCGCGTCCTCTGGGGCTGACCGTGGCCTGATTGCCTCTCCACTCACTTCACTTGGCCCTGCCGTGTTGGGCATTTTCTCCCGTTCTTGGTCTTTATTTCAGCACGTTCTTTCTCTAGCTCTTACTGGTGTATCTTAGAGCTCCTCGTTTTTTCATCCTTTCGGGGATTTCTTGTTTTCTACGGGTAGCAACTTACTAAATCCTGGTAAATCAATGCAGTAAACAGGAAAATAATTTAAAGCTGTCTGTTTCTACCAAGCCAGTGCTGTTTCTTTCTCAGACGTCCTCTGACGTGTGCCTGGCCATTTACCACCTGTGGGAGAATCAGGAACGGTTGCCTGGCCTTCTCCTGGGGCATCTCCTGCCCCGAGTTCAGTGTGCGGTATCTGGTGGGGGCATGCTGAGGGCAGCGCCCGGCCTTGCGGCCTGCCAGGACGAGGACGAGGAGGCGCCTCCCGGCCCCGGGGCCTGGGCTGCGTCCCTGGCCGTGTCGCACTCTCGGCCATGGGTGGGGGGCGGGGGATGCTGACCTGCGCTGCCCCCACGGCTGCACCCTCAGTGAGTGCCCGTCTGCTCCTGCAGCCCCATCCCAGCTGGCACTGGCACCTGCAGCCTCTCTCAGGCACCCCACCTGGAGGCTGGCAGACCCGGCCCCTGCCCGGCCCCCGTCACCTGCCTTCCTCCTTCCAGAGGTCTCTGGTTTTGAGATCTCTCCTTTCTGCCACCAGGCTCCCTCTCTTATGATCCGTGGGTTGGGATCAGCAGGAGGCAAGCACAAGGCTGGCAGGACCCTGGCAGCCGCTCCTGGTGCTGACCCCCAGCCGAGCTCCTCCCAGGTGCCCCCAGCGTCCCGCCCCCCGCCCCAGAGCCCCACTCGGCTCTGCTCTCTGTCACCTGGACCAGCAGTGTCCTCTGGGCCGGTCCCCCCTCCCGCTTCCTCTCCTGATTCATTGTCGTGGTCAGTGGAGCTGCTTCTGTATGAGCGCCTCGGTGGGGCTGCTTGGGAAACGCCTCCGGGCACCTCCTGGCTACGGAGGGTGCTCCTATTCCTGGCTGCCTCCAGAGCCCACGCCAGCCTGTGGTGGGGGCAGGGTCTCCCAGCTGCTGAGCCAGAGGCCTGGGTGCTTGGCACCCCCTTCACGCCCGGCAGGTGCCCAGCCTCTCCCGCCCCTCTCAGCTNTTGCTTAAGGCCTGTCTCTTATACACATCTAGATGTGTATAAGAGACAGCTCCTATTCCTGGCTGCCTCCAGAGCCCACGCCAGCCTGTGGTGGGGGCAGGGTCTCCCAGCTGCTGAGCCAGAGGCCTGGGTGCTTGGCACCCCCTTCACGCCCGGCAGGTGCCCAGCCTCTCCCGCCCCTCTCAGCTTTGACCTGGGGAACCTGGGCTGAGTGTCTCTTGGGGAGGAGGGTCTGCGTCCCCAGGGTCACCGCGGCCCCTCCCTCCACCCGCGCTGGGCCCTGGCAACTGAGCCTGCCTCCCAGGGCTCCAGCTGGTGGTGTCTCAGCCCCTTCCTGCTGGGCCCGGAGCTGAGCAGGAGCTTAGGGGGGGCTGGGGGGAGGGCAGGCAGGCCCCCCCCAGGAGAGGATGGGGGCCCTGACCACAACGCCTGAGCATGAGCTTGGGAGGGTGGGGGGAGGGCAGGCAAGCCCCCGCCAGGAGAGGATGGGGGCCCTGACCACAATGCCTGAGCATGAGCTTGGGAGGGTGGGGGGAGGGCAGGCAAGTCCCCCCCCCCCAGGAGAGGATGGGGGCCCTGACCGCAGCTCTGTGCCCACCGCTGGCCCAGCCCGGGAGGGCCTTCAGGTCCCGAAGCGGGCCACGCAAGGGGCGCAGGATGGCCACGGAGGCGGGCAGGGCTCCTGCGGGCGGGCAGGGGGCAGACCCCGTCTCCTTCCTCCCTCGGGTCGAGGGCTGCCCCACCGAGCCTCCGGCAGCCCCTCTGGAGTTCGGGTGCGTGGCGGGGGCGGCGGGCAGGGGGCCTGCAGAGGCGGCGGCAGAGCTGTGTGAATATTTCAGGGCTTAATTAATTTAATTTGAGAGGTTCCTTTCGGAGCGTGAACAGTCGTCTCCCAAGAGACGTGCGCCGCCCCCTCCCCCTCCCGCCTGCCTGGCGCTGGTGGGCGAGGGAAGCCGCGGAGCCTATATTGAGAGCGAGCCGCGCGGTGCGGCGCCCCCGGCTAGAGTCCTCCCGTCGCGGCCTGCTTCCCAGCCCCAGCCCCGGAGGAGCGCGGGGCGGGGTGTGGGGGTGTCGCGGGGAGCTCGGAAGCGTGGGCGCCCCCAGGGTGGAAGTCGCGCGAAGCCTGGGCGCGCGATGCGGGCATCCCCGCCAGGGCGTCCCCAGCAGCCCGGGGAGGAGGGGAGGCTGGGGAGCTCGGCCCCGGAGGAGAGCCCGAGGGAAGCGGGCTGCCGCTCGGCGCACCCTCCCGGCCTGGGGCGGGAAAGGGGCCGCGGGCAGCACCGGGCGCGGCGCGGCGCGCGCTTTGATGCGGCGGCAACTTCGAAGAGGCCGCCCCTCCCGCGCGGGTCTGCGTCCGCCGGGCTCTGCGCGCGGGCGGCGGCCTGTTGGAAGTGGGCCTCCAGGCAGGCGCCCCCAGGGCTGGGGCCCGGGTCCAGCTCTCCGCTCTCCCTGCGCTGCGCCCCCTGCGCTCTCCCTCCGCTCTCCCTGCGCTGCGCCCCCTGCGCTCTCCCTCCGCTCTCCCTGCGCTGCGCCTGGAGGAGCAGACTTTGAAGCCGCCAGGGAGGCGGTCCCGGACTCTGCCAGGGAGCGCAGAAGAGGCAGCGGCTGCTCAGGGCGCCCCCAGACGTCCTCCTAGGCCCGGCCTCAAGTCCAGGCCGAGGGACTCACTGGGGCCGCGGCCAGGGGCGCGGACGGAACTCGGCGCGCTGCTGGCCTCCGGAGGACCGGGCTCTGTGCTCTTTCTCCATTTATTCACCAGGTCTCTGCCTACTGAAGGCGAGGCCCGCAGCCCCAGAACTTCCCCAGCCGAGCATGGGCCCCGAGTGGGCGGGTGCGAAGGGAAGTCCCTTGGAGAGGGTGCTGGGCAGTGGGCTGCAGGGCTGCCGGCAGGTGGGGGCAGGTGGGCGGAACAGCGGCAAGTGGGGGGTGAGGCTTGGCTTCCCTGCGACCCCCCAGCTCCCCCTGCGCCAGCCCAGAGCACCGTGGGCCCTGTCCCAGCACAGGCTCCCTCGGGCTTGGAGGGAGCGAAGAGGACCCCCCAGTGAGGGAGGGTCCCTCCCCCAGGGCCCCCCTGGGCCCTGGAGTCCCATCCCCCACCGGCCCGAGGGTGGGGTCTCCTGAAGGGTGTGCTCCTGGACTCCGAAGGCCCTTCGGGCTGTGGGGGGCCCTGTGGGGGTGTGGATGGGGCCCAGCATCCAGGCACCAGGACCCCGCTGGTGGGGGGCATCTTCTGAGGTTGGGGCCGTGTCAGGGGTGTCTGAGCTTAGAGGTCACAGCCGGGAGTGTGGTGCGGGAGGCCGCCTGCTCAGCCCAGATAAGAGGGGGGCGCCTTGGAGCCAACAGCTGGCTTCCAGGGCACCCCGGCTCTGGCTCCCGCCAGCTCCCTGGGCGGGCGGGCCCCTCCCTCTGCCCGGCTCCTGTCCGTGGTGCTGAAAGGGACTTCGGTGCCCAGCTCGCTGCCTGCCCCTCCGCAGCCCCGGGAAAGGGGCAGGTATTCGCCCCAGCATCTCTGTCCTGACCCCGTCTCTTTGCCCAGCACAGCTGCTACTCCCCAAGCCTGTTCTGAGGGGGTGATGGGGAGACTCGCCTTCAGGGCCTGCCGGCCATGGGGCAGCTTCTCCTGACCCCTTGGGCAGTGGCAGTTAGTGGGCCTTGGAGCTGCGCAGGCCTGGCCTGGTCTCGTTTCCCCTTCTGAGGAAGGGAGGGGCAGTTGTAAGGGTCAGGGTTCAAGTGGAACACGGGGAGGAGCCTTAGTTCTGAGTAGGTGGTGGTGTGGCTGGAGCAGGTGGCCGCATCCAGGCCCGACCACTGCCCCGGGCACCGCCCCCGGGGCCTCAGCCATGCACGGGGTGGCCGGGTCTGCAGCCCACGAGGTGCCTTCCCCAGCGCTGTTCCCAGTGCAGGCAGGGTGAGGAAGGGAGCTGCGCTTGCTGGTGTTGGCTCTCACGGGGGCGCAGACCCTCACCCCACTCCCCAATCCTGTCCTTACATCTCACCCCCCCGCGAGTGCTGAGGACTCTTGGGAACTGCCTGTTTTGAACGCACAAGGCCTCTGCTGCGTTTGGGTGGGCGTGGGGAGGGGCCCACCTAACAGTGAGTGATGTGAAGGCACGTGCTTACGTAGAAGAGTGAAAGTGTCAGCCTCTCCGTCATGTCCAACTCTGTGACCCCAGGAACTGTAGCCCGCCAGGCTCCTCCGTCCATGGAGTCCTCCAGGCAAGGATCCTGGAGTGGGTAGCCATTCCCTTCTCCAGGGGACCTTCCCGACCCAGGGAGAGAACTCAGGTCTCCTGCCCTGCAGGTGGATTCTTCACTGTCTGAGCCACCAGGGCAGCCCGTGCTTACATAGCGTCCTCTGGAATGGAGGGAAACCCTTCTGAAGCGCACCCGGAGGTTGTGAGGAGAGGAGACAGGGAGAATGCCCTGTGAGCTGAGGGCCCCGTGCACAGCCCTCTGGGCCGCACACACTGCCGCAAGCCTGGTCGCTACAGCAGCAGTCTCGTTCTCAGCGCCGGGGGCCGGAAGCCCGCGGGTGGCTCTCTGGCCTGAGGGAGGGTGGTCCCAGGCCCCTCCCCCCAGCTCTCAGCGGCTCCTCTGGAAGCGGTGCCACGGCCTCTGCCCCCTCGTCCGCGAGGCCTTCTCCCGTGTCTGTGTCCAGCCTCCGTCTGCTTTTTTGTGAGAACCTTGCCGTTGGACTTGAGGCCCACTTGTCCTCCACGCAGGGCAGTTCTTCCTGAAATCTGTGACTTAAGCGCCTCTGCAAAGGCCGGTTTCCCAGTCAGGCTCACGCGTGGGGCCCAGGCATCGGGACACGGGCCGCCGTTCGACCCCTGCGCTCCTGGGTTTGGGGCCCCAGGCGGGCCCCTCGCCCTGGGCAGGGGCTGCTCAGCCGCCGCCCGGAACACGCGTCCTGCAGGGCGAGGAGTGCTGCCCCCTGGACGGGCTCCCCGCCCACAGGCAGCACCCACGGGCGGCGGGGGGCAGGAGAAGAGCCAGGTGGGCACAAGCCGCTAACCCTCACAGTGGTAGGGTGGCCTCTTGCCCACCCTTGGGACCCCCACCCACCCAGGCAGACCCTGGAGGGGCTGTGTCAGGGGGAGAGATGGGTCAGTGTGTCTCCGCGGAGCATCGCCTTGAGACAGGGCAGCAGGCTCCTTCGAGCAGCAACCCCCGGATCCCAGAGAAGGCTGAGCTCTCGCTAGCATCTGACCTTGGAGAAAGGAGGCCGTCCATTCTCCCACATCCCACTGGCCACACAGACCAGCCCTCGTGAAGCCTGGGGAGGACCACACTGCCCTGGGGGTCCCTGGCGAGGACCACACTGCCCTGGGGGTCCCTGGGGAGGATCACACTGCCCTGGGGGTCCCTGGCGAGGACCACACTGCCCTGGGTGTCACCAGGGGTCCCTGGGGAGGACCACACTGCCCGGGGGGCCCCTCAGGAGGACCACACTGCCCGGGGGCCCCTGGGGAGGAGCACGTTGCCCGGGGGGGCTGCATTCTGCCGAGGCGAGCAGTCAGCAGCGTACTGAGGTGGCAGGTGCAGGTGTGTGCTCCTCGAGCTGGGCCTGTGCCTCCTGACTCATCACTCCTGCCTGGTGGGGCCTGGCGAGCTGGGGGAGGGGCTGCTCCTTGCGCACACTTTCTTGGGGAGCCCCTCAGGTCCGCCTTGGTCCTGTGCCCCGCCTTTGACTGCCCCCTGGGACATTTGGTGGCTCAGGCTCCTCTCCAGGCCTTGGGCTCATGGAGAACCTGGACCCCTTCCTGAGTTCTGCCTCCACAACCACTCATCCTCTCCATCAAGACGGCACATGTGAGCCCCGGTGGGGGCAGGCTGGGGTCTCTGGGCCGGTACTTGGACGGGGGGCATGGGGGTGTGGCAAAGGAAGAGCCGGGAAGCTGCAGGAGCAGCCAAGAGCCCCACTGCGGCAGGACCTCCTCAGAGAAGCCGCTGGGCTGGCCTTGGGTGCAGGGCCTGGGAGCTCCGGTTCCAGGAATGGTCACCGACAACCGACAAACTCTCGGCAGTGTGCCAGAGGCGTCCCCTCCCAAAGCGGGGACTCAGCCCCGTCCTGCCCTTCTCAGTTTCGGTAACAAGCCGTGGCTGCTCCCACTGCCCTCCAAACTCCCCGGTGCCGGCGTGGGAAGCCGGCTCAAGGTGGCCAGCTGTGCTAACTCATTTCCCCACGAGCCAGTGTGGAGCAGCATCCCCCACCCTCGTCCAGGGAGGGCCCCGCGGGAGGGGCGGCGGGCTGTCTGCTCTGTCCACCCCGGGAAGGCAGCGTCCCCCACTCCCCCACAGCGAGGTGTGCAGAGGCGGCGGAAACTGGGTCGCCATCAGCTGTGCCTGTGGCCCCGGGGAGCTGGCCACATGGTCCAGCGGTGCAGTGACGGTCATGGGGAGGGCCGGCCACCTGCCCCAGGGTCAGTGGCCTTTAGGTGGTCGCATGAGCATCAGCGGCAGGACGCTGGTGTCTCCTGAGGCACCAGGAGGGGCTCTGAGGGGTCGAGGCTGCCCTTCCCTCCTCCTGGCTCCGCGGAAGGCTGAGGGGAGGGGCCCTCCGGTGCCTGGCGCTGTGCCCGCTCCCGCTCAGCCTGGTCACGCGGGCCCGAACCCCCAGCACCGGGAGGCCGGTGTGGGCACACTGACAGGGGCTTCGCAGGAGCGGGTGTGTCCCGTCCCTCAAAGACCCGGGGTTGTCAGACCAAGCTGGGCGTTGGGACACAACGGAGAGCGGCCGGAGCGGCCCCGCAGCGACGTGGGTCCAGCCCGCCTCCGCCCCCACCCCCGCGCGCTCCCTGCGTAGAGTGACTCAGATGAGCAGTGCCCGCTCGGGGGGGCCCTCCCGCTCCCCCAGAGCCTCCGGGAGACAGGCTGACTCCCACCCGTTCATGAGCCTTCACCCGCTTTGGGGAGGCGCGGGGCAGAAGCCTCAGGGGGGTCTCCGGGGTGGAGTGGGGGTGGGTGGCCAGGCGGCCGCAGGCGGCCCTGAGCCCAGGATGCGGGACAGAGGGACGGGTTGCCTGGGGAGCTGAGCTGCGCTGCCTGCCCCCGGGGGCTGGAGGCCGAGGGCAGCCCGCCTCAGTTGGCCCCCTGGAGAACTTGGCGAGGGGAGCCCGGTGCCTGCCCGGCCAGGCCTGCAGAGGCTCAATGCTCAGGGAAGGAGGAAACAGTGCTGGAGGCCGGGGCGCAGTCAGGAGTGTCGCCTGCCGTGTCTGTAGGGAGGGGTCCCCAGCAGGCCTGCTGCCCCCTCCCCCCTCGGCTTCAACTGCCCTGCGGGGCCACAGGGCGGGGCCCGGGCGCGGAGGCCCCCTCCCTCTCAGGTGCGGCGGCACCGCCTGTCCAGACCTCCGTGCAGCCCCAGGCGGCCTCTGGGCCGTGGGGTCTGGGCCCGCCCCGGGGCTCCCCGCGGCACGGCGGCCCTGGGCTCTGTCCTGTCCTCCGAGCTGGCGGTCCCCGCGTGGCTGAGCCCTCCAACAGGGTCTTTTCCGAAGGACCATGACTAAGAAGAAAAGGGGAGTCAAGGATGACCAGAGGGCCCGGGTGAGGCGGCTGCTCGGGACCACCCACCCGGCCTCCGACCCCTCAGGCCCTCCAGCCCCTCCCTGCAGGTCTGAGGCCCCAGGGCTGCAGCCTGAGCCGTGCCTCCGCCCTCTGCTCCCCCGGCTCCCAGGTCCCCCAGGCTCTGCCATCCCTCCTCCAGCTGCTGGGGGCGGGGGCCGGGCCTGTGACTGCCTCTGGGCCTGCGGGCCCGGTGGCTGGGGGGCGGGCGGAGCTGCTCGGCAGGCCGGGTGTCCGCGCGGGGAGAGTCCTGCGGTCGGCACCTGGGCCTGGGTGCGGGGTCTGCACGCAGCCAGCGGCCGCTGGGTCCCCGGGCTCCCCAGGCTGCGCCCAGGAAGCCTGCCCCACGTGCCCATGCGCGAGTGCGCGGTGCCTGCTGGGGTGCAGCGGAGACCCCGTGGCTGGGCCCAGGTTCTCGGGTCAGCTCTGCGGAGCCCTCCCTGCAGCCCTGGGCGCCCGCCGCCTGAGCAGGACTGCCGGTTTCTCCAGCAATTATCTGCGACACTGTACACTTTCCTTCTCTTGCCTGTGCCCGAACTGGCTCTAAAGACAATAATTAGAGATAAAGTCACAATTGGAAAATCAACCTGAGCAGTTGGAGGGCTGGTAATTGGGGCGGTCCTGGGCTTCCCTCACAGGCCCTCCCAAGGGTGCGCTCTGCTCCCTGCCTCCAGGGAAGTGGTGGGGCTGCTTGGAGCCCAAGCCTCCTGCCCAGAGGGCCCTGGGGCTGCAGGAGACCGGCACACAGCAGGCCCAGGAGCCCCGCCTGACAGGGGCACCTCTAAGCTGGGCTTTGCGGGGTGTGTAGGAATCCGTGCCCAGTGGACTCTGCAGACAGAGGCAACAAGTAGGAGAAGATGAAGGCAGCGAGGAAGCCCCCAGAGCTCGAGGACACGGCCCAGGGCCGCGCAGCTCCCCGCCTGCCTGCGGCGTGTCCCGGGCGCCTTGTCCGCTGGGTTCTCGGTCCTCCTGGCCTCTCTGTGTGTGGGTGTCTCGCAGCCCCGGTGCGCCGTCAGCAGGCTGACTGCTGTGATTATCGGGGGCGGGGGGCCACCTCACGCCCCGCTTTTGGGGACGCCTCTGTCGCCCCCCAGGTTGCTATTGAAGTGAAGCTCAACGTTCCTTCCTTCCCCACGTGTCTCTGAGTCCTGCCTCCTGAGGACACGCGTGTAGGGGTATGTGTGTGCACTGGTGTGCCAAGCTCCCGTGCAGGGTGTGAGGCTCGGCGGTAGGGCTGCCGGTGACTCCCCAGGAACCCTCGCCTGCTCTGTTTGCAGTTTGCCCCGCGTCTGCCCTGGGCCTCAGAGGGGCTCATGTCCTCGCGAGCAGCCGGGCCACCGTGGCTGTGGCTCCTTGAGGCCTGTCCACCTTGTCTGGGCGAGGGGTCTGTGCCAGGCCTGGGTGCTGTCCTGGAGGCGTGGAGGCCCTGGGCCTCAGCTCTGAATCGCAGACACCGCTGCTGCCCCTGGTCCCTGGGGCCCGCTCGCTCTGCCGTTTCTCGACCTGAATCACAGGCTCAGATCAAAGGCAGCTGATGAGGGCCCCAGGAGCCGCGGCCCTTCCCGGCAGGAGCTGGGGCGCAGCGGGCCCCCCGCGGGGCCTCCGTCCTCCCCTGAGCTGAGGAGGCTCAGGCTCAGGCTCAGGGCTTCCACCAGGCCAGGTCCCCTGCCCTCGTCTGGCCCACCTGCCTCTGGGGAGCACGGATCACCCCCCAGCCACCTGCAAGCTTGCTGCCCATGGGCGAGGCTGTAGGGGGGGCGGCGGGGAGAGGTCAGTGGGCAAGGAGGAGGACATGAGCTGCTGGGAAGGTGTGAGCATTCATGAAATGACCCCAAGGGTCAGATGGAGATGCATGCCCCTTAGGGGAAGCTGCATGTGGCAAAAGATTAGTTTCTCAAGCAAAGGGCTTTGCGGTTTTCTGAGAGCTGCCCCACAGCGGCATCCAAAGGGGCAAGTGCACACCCAGCTGGTCGGAGCCTCGAGCTGCGTCGAGGTCACAGCGCAGCAGCGGAGCGTGAATGAGACGGGCGTCCGTCCAGGCCAAGCGCAGGCCGCAGTGCTGGGGAGCCCGGCGTCTCCCCCGGGCTGCCTCTGGGCTCCCAGGTGCTGGAGGCGGCTCCCGCTGTGGTGGTCACCTCCGTGCCCACTGGGGAATGTCCAGGCGGGGCCCAGGCTGGGGAGGGGAGAGCACAGGGTGTCTGGGTCTGAGGCCACAGAGGGCACAGGAGGCCGGGAAGCAGGCTGGGGCGGGAGAGAGGCTGTCAGCGAATCTCCGCGGGGTTGGGAGGGGGCAGGTGCCCAGCTGTGCCCACGCGGCCGGGAGGCAGCGAGCAGGCCTGAGCGTCCCTGCAGCGCACTGGTGATGGTGGAGATGCGTTGACGGCGTCCTGCCCGGGAGGGGCCCTGCACCTGCACCGGTGTCCCGGGCTGAGCCGGTGCCCGAGGCCCCTCTGTCCAGAGGTCCGCAGGCCAGGAGGAGGGTGATGGGTAGTGGTGCAGGGTCGGTGAGGCCCAGGGTGTTGGGGGGCGTGTGGGATGGGGTGTCACCCTGGCTCCCCACTGAGGGGCTGGGCTTCCGCTGAGGTCTGGGGAGTGACTCCAGGTGTCACTGGCGAGGGAGTGAGGCCAGACAAGCCAGGCTGGAGGAGGCCGAGACCGCCGCGTGGCGTGGGGCAGGGACTGTGCTGGGGGCAGCCTCTGGCCGGTGCCTGAGGAGTGGGGGCCGAGCGCGCAGGGCAGGGTCCCAGGGGCTGAGTGAGGGGCCCCAAAGGCAGGGTGTGAGCCGCAGCCCGGCTGGACGGGGTCTGAGGCCTGCTGTCTCCCCAGGCCTGGTGAAGCTGGGTATCCACTGTGTCACGTGCCAGAAGGTGGCCGTCAAGATCGTCAACCGGGAGAAGCTCAGCGAGTCTGTACTGATGAAGGTGAGGAGGGCGGGCGGGGGCTCTGCTGCTGGTGACCGTGTGCGTCGGGGGCACGAAGTTCAAGATGCTCCAAGATACCCGGGTGGGGAGCTGGGAGCTCACTTAAGG
>SJYT01045188.1:178250-195571 GCA_006410635.1 Cephalophus harveyi
GCCCGTGCGCCGCGCCGTCCCCGTCCTGCGCGCTCTCCCACCCCCGGCTCCACGCCTGTCTCCTCGCCCCCAGCCCCCGCCGCCCGCTCCCCGCCGTCTGTCTAGCTCCTGCTCAGCCTCCATCCCGCCCCTGCGCTCCTGCGCCTTTGGCTCCCTAACGCGGCCTCCGCTCCTTCTTCGTACTAACTCCCTGTTTCTCTTTCCTTGTAGCTAGAGCACATTCAGAAACACATATGGTATATGTAAGTAGCTTTTCCTGCCCTCATCGCCCGCTTTGCCTGCCTCTGTGGCCCGGGGGGCCCGCTAGGGACGGCGGGGGGAGGGCCCGGCCCAATGCAGGCCTGCCTCCAGCCTTGGGCCCCCGGCCAGTTCTCGGGGACCCTGGCCGGCCCACGCTGGGCACAGGCAGGACGCAGGACAGGTGCAGGGGCCGGGCGCAGGGAGAGCAGCAGGCCTAGGCCCAGGGCCGGGGAGCGGGCGAGGAGCCTCGGGTGCTGCCGGAGGGAGTGACCGGGCCCTGTCCCCGCAGAGGAGGCAAGAACGAGCCGGAGCCGGAGCAGCCTGTCCCTCGCAAGGTGCAGATCCGCTCCCTGCCCAGCCTGGAGGACATCGACCCCGACGTGCTGGACAGCATGCACTCGCTCGGCTGCTTCCGGGACCGCAACAAGCTGCTGCACGACCTGCTGTCCGAGGAGTGCGTCGGGGGCCTGCCTGGGGGCGGGGGCGCCACCCTGCGGGCCCGCATCCAGCCTTCGGCGCCTCTCCCCCCTGCAGGGAGAACCAGGAGAAGATGATCTACTTCCTCCTCCTGGACCGGAAGGAGAGGTACCCGAGCCATGAGGACGAGGACCTGCCGCCCAGGAACGAGATAGGTACGGGGTCCCGGGGCCGCCCGCGCCGCCCTGCGGGCTGCCGGCCCTGACCCCGCTCTGCACGCAGACCCGCCCCGGAAGCGCGTGGACTCCCCGATGCTCAACCGGCACGGCAAGCGGCGGCCCGAGCGGAAGTCCATGGAGGTGCTGAGCGTGACGGACGGCGGCTCCCCTGTGCCCGCACGGCGGGCCCTGGAGATGGCCCAGCACGGCCAGAGGTGCGTGCCTCCTGCCGCCCCGGCCAGGCGGCGCCGGACGGGGCCTGGCTCCTCTCTGCACGCCGGCCCTGGGGCTGGGCTACGGCTGCTGCGTGGCACTGGGCTGAGCTGTGCCTGGGGAGGTGTTGGGGTAGGGGCCTGCACGGGCTGCACTGGGCTGGACTGGCTGGCTGAGCTAAGCTGGACTGGCTGGCTGAGCTGGAATAAGGTGATCTGGGCTGAACTCTGGGCCGGAGCAGACTGGGCTGGGTTGGGCTGAGAGGGGCAGGGCTCTGCTTGGTTGGCTTGGGTCAGGCTGGGTTGGGTGAGGCCATCCTGGACAGAGCTGGGCTGGAGTGGATTAGACTGGGCAGGGCTGGGCGGAGGTCAGCTGTGTTCAGAGCCGCAGCCCAGGCGGCTTAACCCTGATGGATGCTGAGCCCGTGTTTGGGTCAGCTGTGGCCAGGCAGGGGTCAGGGATGTGGAATCTTGGTGCGGGGGGTCTGGGCCCCCCTGAGAAGGGGCCGGCATCGGGGCCCTGCAGAGACTCTGCTGTTCCCTGGAGGCGGGGCGAGACCAAGCCTCCCTGCCCAGGCAGGGCCTTCAGCCCTCAGGGAGACCCCGGGGCGGGAGGCTCCGCGGGAGGTGTCACTGCCCGAGCCCCGGCCACACTGGTTAGCTGGGTGCTTGGCGCTGGGGCCAGCCGGGCCTCTGAGGAACTGCAGGCTGCACAGGGGCAGCACAGCCGGCGGCCTGATGGGCAAAGTGGCCTTGGGGGACACCTGGCGCCGCCCCAGGGGTACGGCCTGTCACCTCGACAAGGGGCCAAGCCAGGGAGGGGCAGCCTCTGAGATGGAGCAGGAAGTGGAGGAGGGCGAGCAGGGTCGGCTTTCCAGTGAGCGGCTCCTGGGATGGCTGACCCCTGACCCCGCCCCTGCCCCCCGCCGCCCCTGGGCACGCGGGCCTGAAAGGCAGAGCGGAAGCCAGGACGGCCAAAGGTGGGGTGTGCGGGGGGCAGGGGCGGGGTCAGGGGTCAGCCATCCCAGGAGCCGCTCACTGGAAAGCCGACCCTGCTCGCCCTCCTCCACTTCCTGCTCCATCTCAGAGGCTGCCCCTCCCTGGCTTGGCCCCTTGTCGAGGTGACAGGCCGTACCCCTGGGGCGGCGCCAGGTGTCCCCCAAGGCCACTTTGCCCATCAGGCCGCCGGCTGTGCTGCCCCTGCCCGACCGGCCCTCCTGTGTGCCTGGCCTCGGCCGGCGGGCTGTGCCCAGCTTGGAGGTGTGGAGGGCCGGCCTCCTGGGCCGCCTGGCGGGGCCGCGGCAGTAACTCTGTTTTCTCACTTTGTTCCCGCTGTAGTAAAGCAATGTTCAGTAAAAGCCTGGATATCGCTGAAGCCCACCCCCAATTCAGCAAAGAAGACAGGTATACACCCTGCCCCCCCATCCCCCGCCCCAGCCCCACAGACAGCGGCGGGCCTGGGGGCAGGGCTGGGCCTCGGGTGGCCTCCCCACTCTGGCGAGGGAGACTTCCCGTGAGCCGGGGGGAGGGCTGGTCAGCTGAGGCTGACGCCCAGGAGGAGGAACGCGGCCCCCCCAGGAGCGCCAGGAGACCCGGGCTCTGCCCGCCCCGGGCCCTGGGCTGCCCTCGGCCGTGGTCAGCAGGCCTCTGGGCCTGTTCAGCTCCCTTCCCCACTCCACACTGGCCTGTGTCCGGGGGCCGCCCGGCTGTCCACACGGACCAGAGTGGAGGTGGTCGCCCTGGGCGCTGCAGGCTCCCCAGGAAGGGGCAGGGGCTGTGCGGGTCCCAGGAGGCCCTGCACGCCACCCAGCCCTCCAGGCCCCCTGCACCCCGCCTGCAGGGCCCGCTGCCTGGCAGCGCCCGTGGCGGGGCCTCGCTTGGCCCGGGCTCCCGGCTCCCCCTCCGTGCCCCCTCCCACCCCGGCTGCTCTGCGCTGGCGTGTCCTTCCCGCAACTCAGCTTCCAGGGTTAGGCAGCAGGGCGTGGAAGCGGCCCCGTCCACCTGCGGCTGCTTCTCTACTTCCTTCGTGCCGAGCGGCAAGCTCGCGGCTGCTGCCCCCGCCGGCCACGGTGCGGGGTAGGCCCCCGCTGGGACCACCAGCCCGCGCTCCGTTCTCATGTCTGAGGGCTTCGGGCCCTGCCCGGCGGATGCGAGCGGACTGGGCTGGGGCTGCTGAGGGCAAGGTGCCGGCTCCGTGGCTGCGTCCGGTGGAGCAGGACGGGGGGCGTCAGAGGGTCGTCACCGTGGGGCTGCAGCCCACGGGTGCCGGGGGCCCGGCCGGTGTGGCCCAGCTCCTCCCCCAGGCCCGGGAGCTGGCCGTGGCGTGGGCAGCGTGGCCGGGCGGGCGGTGTGGCCGCCCTTCACTCTGTTCTGTCCTCTTCTCTCCCGTGGCTGCCTCGACCCCTCCGGTTTCCTTCCTCTAAGGATGGCCGGTGCCGGCGCCCAGGGGTGAGCGGCGTCTCCTTTCCCTCGCGGCCACGTGGGTGGTGGAGCAAGGCCCCGCAGGCCTGGCCCTGCCCCGAGAGGCATCCGGTTCCTGCCCCGAGGGGGCAGCGGCCGCAGTGGTCTCCGCCGGGCGAGCTGGCCAGTGACCTCTCTGCGGCCGTGCCCAGGCCAAGTCTGCAGGCCACGCGGAGGCAGGGTGGACAGAGTCCACGTCCCTGCTGACGGCCGTCACAGGCGCCGTGGGAGCTGGTCGGGGGCGGCTCTGGGCCACACGGGTGGGCCGTGGGCATGGAGGGGCTGGGCTGGTGCCCAGGCGCCAGGGGGTGAGGCGCTTGGTGGAGTGCAGGACTCTGGGTCTGCAACAGCCCAGCCTGGAGGTTCAGCTGGGCTCGGGTCACCGGGTGTGTGGAGAAGGGGCCCCGGGAGCCTTGCCTCCCCCGTCCCTCTGCTCACCAGGCTCGAGGGCCTTGCTGAGGGCCTCTCTGCCTTCTGGGCCTGGGGCTTTGGGCCTTGGACACGGGGCAGCTTTTGCATGGGGGGAAGAGGAGCCCCCAGGCCGCCGGCTGCACCACGCGGCTCCAATGGCCCCCAGGGCCCGGGCCCTCCTGGGCCTGGTGTGAAGCGGGGAGGGCGGGGGGGGGACAGCAGGCCCGCCCTGGGCACTGCCAGGCCTGCACTGGGCCGGGGCCGCTGCGGGGCTCTCTGCGGGCCCACCCGTGGGGGGAGGCACCGGGAGCCCCCGTCTGAGCCGCCCTGCGTGCTTGTGTTCCCAGGTCCAGGTCCATCAGCGGTGCCTCCTCGGGCCTGTCCACCAGCCCGCTCAGCAGCCCCCGGGTGAGTGGCCCCGCCCCCAAGGGCGCCCCCCAGGGCGGGGGGCGGCCGGGCGGACCCCACCCCGCCTGCTGCTCTGGGGGTCTGGCTGCTCTCGCTAACGGCACGTTTTCTGTTTTGTTCCCTCGTGTGTCATCTCCTTCTGTGGCGAACGCTCCCCCCGCCCCCGCCTGTTCCCCGCCCCTGCCTTGGGGTCCTCCTGGCCCTGTGTGTACTTGCGGGGGCGGGGCATGGGGGGGCGGGGCATGTGCTGGGCTCTGGGGGGCCCCCTGCTCTCCCCTGCGGCTCCCACCTGCCCTGTAGCCTATTAGAAAGTTCGTCCTGCCTCCCCCGCCCCCCGAGCTCCCCTTTGTGGCCTGCCCCCCGGCCACCTCCGTGGAGCCTGAAGCTTGCCGGAGCGCCTCTCGGCCCGGACACCTCCTCCCTCCACAGGCCGCCCCGCGGCCCAACCCCAAGACCCAGACCTTGCCGAGCAAGGCCAAGCTGACCGACAAGCCGCTGCAGGGCACCAAGTCCAACCCACTCCCGGCTGGCACCCAGGCCCAGCCCCTTGTCCCAGGGGGCCTCAGCCCCCAGCCGGCCCTGCCCCCGGGCCCACCTGCCCTGCCATCGCCTGCCCGGCTCCCACCCCCCGGGACTGAACCAAACACCAAATCTGTCCCCATCATACAGGTGACCCCTCACCCCTCTCCAAGGGGCAGTCCCCTCCCTACCCCCAAGGGGACGCCTGTGCACACGCCCAAGGAGAGCCCGGCCGGCACGCCCAACCCCACACCGCCGTCCAGCCCCAGCGTGGGAGGGGTGCCCTGGAGGACGCGGAGGGGCGGGGGCCCTGTCCATCCTGGCCAGCAGGGCACAGCAGCCGCACCGTGTCACGGGCAGGGCGTGGGGGGCGTGGCCACCTCCCTGAGACAGCAGGGCCCTTTGGAGGCCAGAGAAGGCAAGCCTGGTTTCAGCACCAGAACACTGGACAGCTCGCTGTGCCCCGCTGGGGGCGGGGCGGGGCGGTCACCGTGCTCTCTCCCTGTCCTTCTGCATGCAGTTCCGACGCCCGAGGAGATGTCCAACCTGACCCCGGAGTCGTCCCCAGAGTAAGTGGCCCTGCTCAAGCTCGAGTGTGCGCTGCTGGCTCCTTCCCTGGACATGGAGTGTGTGGGCATCCGGGATGGACCCTGGGTGTCAGGCCGCGGTCACTAGGGTGCTGGGGCTGCCTGCGAGTTCACCTTGAGTGCCAGGGCGGATGTGGGGCCGGGGCAGCGACACGGCCTTGCCCAGGTCTGCTCCGAAGCCGCAGCTCAGAGTGGGGCATGTGGGTGGCAGGGACGGCATGGCCACGCCTGAGTGACCATCGGCTCCTGCTGCGAGCCACGGGCTCCACGCGGGGAAGCTGGTGGGCCCCGAGCCACTGGCCAGCTGTGAGGCGCCTGTAGGAAGGGCCTCCGCCTACCGTCCCACGAGAGACGGAGGCGCGGCCTTGAGGCGACAGGCAGGCATTGCTGCGCTGGACACCTGGACACAAGTCCCCGTGTCTGGGGCCCAGACCCTGAGAGCCACCAGCCTCTTCTCCCTTCAGCGTGCGAATGAGACCTGGGGGGTGGCCGTGGGCAGGGTCGCCATGACCTCACTGCAGGAGAAGCTCCGTTACCACAGCGTCGAGACCCCGCGTGGGCCTGTGGACACAGCACCGGCTGGAGCTGGAGGGCCGCCAGCCCCAGGTGCAGGGCCTCGGGGTCTCTGGGACCCCCCGTTGATGTCCCTTCGGTTAGGATTTCCTGCCATCATCAGAAGCTCTGGCAACCACGTTTGTAACTTAATTGTTAGGGTTTCTAGAAAAGCTTAAAAAAAACAGCCTACCCAGAGCAGCGGACAGCACCGCGCAGGCGGCCCGCAGCCTCGCGCCTGCTCTCGAGTCCTGGAGGCCTGGTCCCCCTCAAGGGCCCTGGCTGGCACCCGCCCCCCACCCAGTGGGTGTGGCTGACGGGGAAGCCGATGGGTCGCCCTAGGGGCAGGGGTGTCCCCGGCACCTGCTCCTCCTGAGGTTGTGGTCGCTGGCCCGGAGACGTCCCCTCCACGTGGTCGCAGCCTCGGTCCGTCGTGTGTGCCTGGCATTCACACTCGGCCTGCATGATGGCCCAGACTCTCAGCTCCTCGGGCGGACACCAGGCCGGCGCCTCGTCTCGGGCCACAAGCTCTGTCTCCTCTGGGAGGCCCGGCCTTTGCTCTCAGCGCCTTCCCCAGCGGGTGAGGCTCAGAGTCCGCGTCCGCAGGCGTAAGAGCTGCTATCAGACAACGGGCCTTCACCGACAGGCCCAGCTGGGCCCAGACCGAACCGCACAGGCCTTCCCAGCCCCTCCGGCTGCTGTCGGACGCGACGCCAAGCACACAGTCATTCAGCCCTGTGTCCCTGAGCCAAGCGCACAGCTGAGCGCTCCTGCCGTTCAGTGTCTTCATCGAGGGAGGCGGGGCGCTGGCCCCCACCGTGGGCTCCAGAGCCGCCTCCTG
Organism: Cephalophus harveyi; assembly: GCA_006410635.1. Lineage (NCBI taxonomy): Eukaryota > Metazoa > Chordata > Mammalia > Artiodactyla > Bovidae > Cephalophus > Cephalophus harveyi. The sequence goes on from SJYT01045188.1 coordinate 185,116, forward strand.
GCCCTTTTCTGAACTTCAGGCCCGCGGAGCTCTGGACGCGATGACGGCTGCAGAGCCAGCAGGGTGTGTGGAAGGAGGCGAAGGTGGCCAGGCGAAGATGGCCAGCCTTCCCGGGGGCTGGGTAGGGCAGGTCCCGCGTCTCTGCCTCGGAGGCCATGCACAGAGGCCAGCTCCGGCCCCATGAGTGGACACGGCCTCTGTGGGCAGGCTGCCTGCCGCCCACAGTGTCGAGGGCCGCAGCGTTGCCATGGGCCCCAGAGCCAGCTCCGGAAACGGGCAAGAGAAAGGGGAGACGCACAGGAGACTGCCCTGCACGCTGAAGACCCAGCCTGGCGCCTGCGGGGCTGCCAGCGCCGCCTGAGCAGTACTGGCCTGGGCGGGCCCCCTGCTTGCCGAGCCCTGGCCCTGTCCACAGCTGAGCTCCTGGCATCGGGCAGGTGCTCCCGCCAGCGCTTGCCCACCCCCCGGCCTCTGGGTCAGGCCCTCTCTACAGTGTTGGTCAGTGACGGCCACCTCCAGGCCCATCCAGGGCTCTGTCCACCTCCAGGCCCAGCTGGTCACCAGCAGGATTCAGGCTCCTGGCCACACGAGCCTCCCCATCCCGTCCGCCTGTCCCCGCTGCGTCTAACTGTGTCGGTTTGTCCACACGAGGAGGAGGCCCCTAGCCAGGGGGAGGCCAGCCTTTCAGAGCCTGATCTCGGGGGAGAGGCCCGCCACCCTCCTGCTCAGAAGCGAGCCCAGCCTCGTCCACCGTGGGCGGGGCCCACGCGGGCTGAATACAGGAGGCCGGACGTGTGCGCTGAGGGGGCGGCCCAGCCCAGGGGGGGTCTCGGACGCGGCAGAGGGACAGAGGACGATGGGCAGGGCCGGCCGGGTGCCCGTGAGGCTCGGGCTCTTGTGTGAGAGGGTGCCGCCGCCCTGGGTCCCTGGGGCGGCCCCTGCCCTGCTCCGTGCAGCAGCTGGGCCCCCGGGGGTCTGAGCGAGATCCGTTTTCCAGGAGTAATCTGGGTGGGGAGGCGGGCACCAGTCCCCCGGGCTCAGAGGAAGGGCAGGTGGCATCCAGGCCCCAGCTCCCATCCCTGCCCCCCTCCCCGGGCAGACCTGCACAGGGTCCCCCGCCCTCCCCACCCACACAGCCCCGATGGGCACCTCTCCCTGGGAGCTGCAGGGAGGCCACTCCGCAAGTCACCCCCAAACAGCGGCGTAACGCAAGGCTGGGGTCAGGGCGTGCTCCAGGGCAGGGCGCGCCCCACTCTCCCCACCTCCCTTCCTGATGGGGTCTCAGCAGGTGCTGCCCACACCCAGGTGGAGGGGGTGGCTGCAGGGCCCGGGGCGGGGCTGGTCAGGGGTCAGGATGGAGGGACGATTAGGGCGGGAAGTTGGTCAGGATAGTGGAGTCAAGATGGGGTCACAGTCACCGCTGAGATGGGGGTCAGAGCTGTGGGGTCACGGTCACTGTGATGGGGTCAAGGCAGGGGCTATGGGGTAAGGGTCAGGATAATGGGGTTAGAGGTCAGGGTCAGGATGGGGTCAGAACTGTGGGGTCATGGCCACTGTGATGGGGTAAAGGCACAGGCTGTGGGGTGAGGGTCAGGATGGGGTCAGAGATCAGGTCAGGATGGTGGGGGTCAGGGCTGTGGGGTCACGGTCACTGTGATGGGGTCAAGGCAGGAGGGGCTATGGGGTGAGGGTCAGGATAATGGGATCAGAGGTCAGGGTCAGGATGGGGGGTCAGGGCTGTGGGCTGAGGGTTAGGATGCTGGGCAAGGGAAGGGGCCCAGTTAGGACAGAGAGCTGCCCGCAGCCCGGGGGGCGGACAGGCCAGCACTCGGCTCGGCTGGTGTGCCCTGAGCTGACCAACCGTCCGCCCGCGCCCAGGCTCGCCAAGAAGTCCTGGTTCGGGAACTTCATCAGCCTCGAGAAGGAGGAGCAGATTTTCGTGGTCATCAAGGACAAGCCGCTGAGCTCCATCAAAGCCGACATCGTCCACGCCTTCCTGTCGGTGAGCCTCTCACCACGAGGTCCCTGACCCCGGCCTGGGCAGGGCCAGGGGGCAGGGGATGGTGTCCCCTGGGGCGAGCCCAGGCCGGGTGTGGGGGTGCCTCCAGGGACCCCTCACTGAGGTGGGGTGGCGCACAGCGCTCTGAGGAGGGGCCTGAGGGCTCGCTGTGGGGCGGGGGGGCTCACCTGGGACCTCGAGGCCGTCCCCGGGAGCCCTGCGCCCCGTCCCGTGTGCCCGCTGCCCGCCTCCTGCAGCCCCGCGCCCCTCTGTGCAGAGGCTGCTGGGCCCGACCAGAGCCGCAGGCCCGCGCCCAGCAGAGTCAGGCCTCGACCCCGGGGGGCGCGCCCCCTACGTGCAGCCCAGGCTCTGGCCCTGCCTCTCCCCTCCCACCGCCAGATCCTGCTTTCTGCCCCGTGTTGGGGTCCACCTGCCTGAGGTGGAGACCCCCCGCCGCTGGGGTCTGGGGGCCAGGGGGCGGGCCGCTCCACAAGGGGAGGCCGCACTCATGCCACCTGCGCCCACAGATCCCCAGCCTCAGCCACAGCGTCATCTCCCAGACGAGCTTCCGGGCCGAGTACAAGGCGACGGGGGGCCCGGCCGTGTTCCAGAAGCCGGTCAAGTTCCAGGTGGACATCACGTACACGGAGGGCGGGGCCGCGCAGAAGGAGAACGGCATCTACTCGGTCACGTTCACACTCCTGTCCGGTGAGCCGCTGGGGAGGCCTGGGGCCGCCCCTGGGGGCGGGGCTGCAGCGCCGGGGTCCCTGCCGGCCCTGCCCCTCACCCGCTCTGTCTCCCCCAGGCCCAAGCCGCCGCTTCAAGAGGGTTGTGGAGACCATACAGGCCCAGCTGCTGAGCACACACGAGCAGCCCTCTGCCCAGCACTTGTCAGGTGAGGGAGGGGCCTGGCCCGGCGGCCCGAGGGCTGGGGACGGGGCGCGGCCCCTCTGCGAGCGCCTGGCCCGCAGCCGTGCGCCCCCAGGGAGCAGGGCGCTCCCGCACAGCGGCTCTCTGCACACCAGGGAGGTAGGGCCGCACGCCACACTGAAAGGCGCCTCTTGTCCACTGTAGAACCCCCCCCGCCAGCTCCAGGAGTAAGCTGGGGCGCTGGGCTTAAGGGCCAGAAGGTGGCCACCAGCTACGAGAGTAGCCTCTGACGCTGGCAGGTAAGGTGTCCGGCCCCACCGCCGGGGCAGGGAGGGGCTGTGGGCAGGTCCCTGCGAGAGCCAGGCTGGCCCGAGGAGGGCGCCCTGCGCCCACCCCCACATCCAGCAGCTGCCTCCCGGCCGTGGACAGGCCCAGCACCCAGCTGAGCAGCTGGACACGGGGCAGCCTGGCCCCTGGCCAGTGAGCGCGGGCTACTCCGGAGTGACGGGTCCTGCCGGGGCCCTGAGCCCCTGGGGTCCCCCACAGAGCATTCTCCAGGGTGGGGGGTGGTACCCACTCTGGTATCCACTCTGGCTGATGTGAGGGGCTGTCTGCCACCCACCCTCCCCTAGACGGGCAGGACGGGGGCCTGAGGTCCAGGCGAAGCAGGGGTCTCCCAGTGGGCCTAGGGGGGTCACACGGGCTGGCGTTGCCTAGGCCTGCAGCGCTGGAGGCCCAGGAGCCTGAGGGTCAGCACGGCTGGGCCCTGGCGGGGAGGGGGCTGTGGCCGCGCAGGTGCGGGTGAGCCCTGGGGCTCGTGCATGAACGGTGAGCGGCGTGTCAGGGAGGGCGTGCGGCGCGGGTTCGCGGCAGGAGATGCCAGCTGACCGCGAGGCCCGTATGGGGCCTGGGGAGCGCAGGGTCCAGCCCAGAGCCCCCCTTTCAGGGCCCCCGTGGCCAGCCGTCTGTGCGTCTGTGTGGGATCCTAGAGGCCGAGCGGCCCCCGTCCATCCCGCCCCACCATGCTCATTCCATCGTCTGTGTTCCACCTTCGCCCCCTTGTGACGTGTGCCCCTCTGGTGGGGGGCTGGGGCTGGAGGGCACCGACCCACGGAGGGGGCCCACTCCCCCGGCTCTGGGGGCCGGCTGGCCTGGGGGCTGTGCTTTTAATGCCCCCATCTCAGAGGAGGCAGTGCTCCCAGGGGGAGGCTGAAGCTGAGTCAGGACAGCTTGTCCAGGGAAGCGAGCAGGGGGCCCCCTCCCGTCAGCCAGGGTGCCCCGCGCTAGGCCCCAGCCCAGGAGCAAACCTGGTGGACCGACCCTTCTGCAGGGCCCCACCCCCACGCCAGCTTGGGTCTGAACCGCCTCCCTGGAGACTGCTGGGTGCCAGCTCTGGGCCAAGCCCGTCTGCCCTGCCTTCCTTCAGGGAGCCCTGGACCTGAGGAGCCCAGGCTGGGACCCCAGCCCCTCCCTCAGGGGTCGGCTCTTACCTGGTCCCTCCCTCTCATACTGGACTCGCTTGTCCCGAGAGCTCATTCCTAGAGCCGCTGGATGTGGGGAGGGGGCAGAAGCTGGGGTTCCTCTGGGGCACGAGGCTGAGACCTGGTAGCCACTCCAGCAGGGCCCCGTGCAGCCCAGGGAGGGGCTCTTAGAGGGCCTGGCTGCCTTCCCCACCCCCAGCCCACCCGGCCCGGCCCAGCAGGGGGTGGAGAGGGTCGGGAAAGGGGTGCCTCCCTGAGTCTGGGGCGAAGGGGAGCCTTGTAGCCACCGGGTCAAAGAGTGAGTGGTAGGCTTGAGGACCCAAAGGTGGCCCGCACAGATCCCAGCCAGAGGCCTGGACCTCTCAGCTTCGAAGCGCGTGCCCTGGACCCAGAGTCAGAGGGGAGGGAGGGCCAGGCATGACCCCCCAGTGCCCAGGAGAGGGGTCCCGCTCTCCGCTGCCCTCTGCCGACCCCTGCCGGGCCCCGGCTCCTCGCTGAGCCCCGCACTCCATGTTCTGGCGCCTCTCTGAGCACAGGCCCTCTTAGCCAGCCTGCGTTGGCTCCACCCCTTGGCCACAGCCCCGCCCACTCTTAGTCACGACCACGCCCACTTCCTAGGCCCCGCCCCTCCCAGGGCCGGGCCTGAGGCTGCCCCCAGCTCAAGGTCTGAGCTGGAAGCTGTGTTCACACGTCTCCCCTCTCTCCGTTCTGTGCTCCAGACACCACTAACTGTATGGAAATGATGACGGGGAGGCTTTCCAAATGTGGTAAGAACCCCTCACGCGCACCGGGGCCCCCCAGCCTGTCACCCCATTGCTCACCCCTGCCCTCCCTGCAGCCTGCTCTGGTGGGTGCTGCCCCCACCCCCAGCTGTCCTGGGGTCCCTGTGTGCCTGAGGAGCCCGGACACGCACACGGGGCCGCGTTTGCCCCCATGGTGCCTGGCTGTGCCCAGCCCCCAGTCTCTGCCACCAGCCACTCCCTCATTCAGTCCCCAGAGCGGCCGCAAGCCCGGCCCAAGTTCAAGGCAGGCCAGGGAGGGACTCCAAGGCTCAGAGCAGGAAGGGGCGCCTCGGCTCCCTGGGGGGCCAGGCGCCCAGCAAGGCTCCCAGCTGCGGGCTCCGGCCCGAGGTCAGGGGGCCCCCAGGCCCTGGGCTGCAGGCTTGGGTCAGGCCCTCTGCTGTGGGCCGGGGCAGGGCAGGGCACCTGCTCTTCCGTCGTCGGAGCAGAGATGGGGGTCCTGCCTGTTCTTGCCCGGGTGGGGGCCCGGCTTAGGAGGAGGGGCTGAGGTGCCCCGGGGCCAGGAGCACAGGGCCCCCGGTGGGCTGGGCCCCCACGGCTGCCCCTTCCTTTTCCCTCGGGACGGTCTCTCTGGGACCAGGGCCCCCACTTTGGCTGCCTGCCCCAGCCCTCACCACACCCAAGCTCCATGCCTGTCCACCGATCCATCCATCTGTCTGTCCGCTGCTGACCTCTGTGTCCACGCTGTGCCACCCGGGCTGGCCGGGGGCGGGGCTCTAGGCCTCCCAGGAGGAGTGTGTCGGGCACACTGGCTCCGGCCTCCATTCCTTGGGTCCTCCCCGGCCCTGGCCTTCCCACCGCTGAGGACTCAGGGTGTCGGGAGGCCTGGCGGAGGAGGAGGGTCCCCGCCGGCCTGGGCCCCAGCCTGCCGCCCAGAGGCCTCGAGCCCCCGGCCGCCAGCCCCGCTTGCTGCCGCGGCCCCGCGCGCCCGCGCAGACGCCCTCGTGGGCCCCTGGCTCATCCGTCTGTTGTTCTCTCTCCCCTCCCTCCCTCCCTCCTTTTCTCTCTTTTCTTTTTTTCTTTTGTTTTCTGTTCTGTGCACCCAGGCAGCCCATTGAGTAACTTCTTTGACGTAATTAAACAACTTTTTTCAGACGAGAAGAACGGGCAGGCGGCCCAGGCCCCCAGCATGCCCGCCAAGCGGAGTGCCCACAGCCCACTCGGGGACTCCGCGGCCGCTGGCCCCGGCCCTGGAGGGGACGCCGAGTACCCAGCGGGCAAGGACGCGGCCAGGACGGGGCTGCCCGCCGCCCGCCGGGAGCAGCCTTAGACAGACACATAGCCCCCGCCCCTTGTGCGGCCCGCCGCCCGCCCGCCCGGGGTGGACCCAGGGCCACAGTCCGTCTAGACTGTCATGAAGCCGGGGAGGAAAAGAAAGGGGGCCCCGGGGTTCGCAGCCCAGGCCAGGCCGACCGGGCCCACTCTCTCTCACCCCGCCAGGGCTGGAGGCACCACGAACCCCGGCGGGAAGCCGCCCCCGCCCCGTCGCTGCCACGCCAAGGACAGGCCAGCCTCCCTAGGGCCGCGGGCCGCCCAGCCCCGTGTCGCGAGGGCAGCGCCCGGGAGTCACCATAGATGTGTATAAGAGACCTCTCTCTCTCTCTCTCTCGCTGTCTGTCTCTCTCTGCCTGTCTCTGACAGCGCCACTGTCTCCACTCTGATACCAGGAATTATCCCGAAAAGTTAACATGTCACCTCCACGAGGCCGCCCTCCGTGCTCTCCGCCGGACTCCGGCTGACCGAAGGCAGCTGCCGCAGACCCGCCCTCTCTCCTCCTGCCGCCCGCCCGCCCGCCTGCCTGCCCGCGCGGCATCTCTGCCCAGTTTCAGCTCCGCATGGCCATGGGGAGGAGGACCCAGGCCCCCCAACTGGACGCGCGCTGACTAGCGCCCTCGGCGGGTCCAGCCGGCCTCCGGGGCGGGCCCGAGGGGGCGAAGCAGTCGTCCGGCCCAGCCGCCTCGGCCTCTCCCCGGCGCGCCCTCCCCCACCCCGCCGCTCCCCGCCACGTCCCTGCACCTCAGCGCGCCCACCTGCCCGCCGCGCCCCGCCCCAGCTCCCTGGGGGCCGCAGGTGGAAAGAGACCCAGGGCCCAGTGTGCCCGCCGCCCCGAGGCTGGCCGAGATCAGTATTATTTATTTGCTGTTTTAACTTATTGAGTTTCTTCTCTGTTCAGGGAAGGGGCAGCAGCAGCGCCGTCCTGCCGTCTGTCCGTCCGTCTGTGTGTGTGTGTGTGTGTGTGTGTGTGTGTGTGTGTGTGTGTGTGTGTGTGTGTGTGTCTTGGGCAGGGTGGGGTCTGGGCCGAGGTGCCCCATGGACAGAGCCGTCGGGGTGCTGGGGGCAGCCGGCCGGCGCAGCGCCGGCAAGCTACTGTAAACTTTAAAGAATTCCTGCAAGATATTTTTATAAACTTTTTTTCTTGGTTGTTTTTGGAGAAGGGTGTTGGGGGGGCGGGCCGCGGGGCAGGGCTAGACTTGCAGTTCGGTTCTTTCTATACACACACATATAAATATATTTAGAGAATGGCGTGGTTCGCTCTGTCCCAGGTTCGGTCTGAGGAGACGTGACTCCATCCTCAGGGCCCCGGGCCGGGGCCCATCTTGGTTTTGTGTCCGAGTGTGGGGCCTGGGGAAGGCCTGAGTTGGCCCCCTACACATAACACGCTAGACAGCAGGGGCATTGCAGGCTTTTTTTTTTTTTTTACTAAAATGACAAAAAGTTAAAAAAAAAAACAACCAAGGACAAAGAGAAAGGCAGCGAGTCCCTGCATCCGGAGGCCGCGGCGGCAGGCGGGGTTGCATGCCCTGACCGCCGCAAGCCCACCTCGCGGCCGCCTGCCTGCTCGCCCGTCGCGGATACATTTTAATGCTTCTGTTCCATTGACCCCGCCCCAGGCTGGGATCTCAGTACATAACAAAAACCGAGACACCTATAACCGCAAAAGCCACGCGGCCCCCTGGGAGGGGCTTCTCCAGAGCCGCGGACCGGAAAGCAATACCTCGCGTTAGCCTTCCTCTTTTGTACTCCGACACACAGACGTCACGGAAACGGACGCGCCCCACCCCGTGTACCCCCATCAATAACTGTGAGCAACTTAGTTCCGAACAATAAATTCCTTCCGTAAAGTCACCCACGCCAGTCTCCGTGCGGGCGGGCGGGACGTGGGACGGCCTGGGACCCGGGCAGACGGAGACCCGCACGCGAGGCCGCACCCGGGCGCTTCCAGGACGACGGCCTTCCTTTCCAGCCCTCCTGCGGGAAGAGGCGGAGGGCCCTGTGGCCCAGCCCTGGAGTGACGGGCCGGGGCGGGTGGGCAGCCCTGGGACAACGGGCTGGCAGGGCAGCGCGGTCCCCGCCAGGGCTGGAGGCACCACGAACCCCGGCGGGAAGCCGCCCCCGCCCCGTCGCTGCCACGCCAAGGACAGGCCAGCCTCCCTAGGGCCGCGGGCCGCCCAGCCCCGTGTCGCGAGGGCAGCGCCCGGGAGTCACCATGCGGCCGTGAGGAGGGACGCAGAGCAGCCCCTGACCGGGGCCCCCAGCGCGGAGCCCGAGGCCCGCGGAGCCGCCTCCCCGCGTGTGCAGGGGACTCCGCGCCCGGCGTCCGCCCCAGCACAGTGCGACCGGCCTCGGGGCTGCGCGGCCCTCTCGCCCGTGGCGGGGCGGCGGCATCCCTGGCCCGCAGCCGCCCGGCCGGCTGTTCCGAGGTGCTGCCGCCTGGCCCTGCGGCGGGCAGATCGGCCGAGCGTGCCCGGGCTCCCCTCTCGGCCCTCGCGCTGGAGGCGCCGGGCTTCCTGGGCGTGGCTCTGAGCCTGGCTCCGCGGCCGCGGCGCGGGCCCCGCTGGAAACCGCCCCACCGCGGAGGAGGCCGGCGCCCAGCGGCGGCTCCGGCCCAGGTTCTGCTGTGGCCCCTGCACGGCGCGCCGTCCCGTTCACTTCAGCTTAAGAGCCAGGGGGAGGGAGGGGTTTGCTTGCTACATCCTGGCAAGGCGCGTGGCCGTCTGGCTCTTCACCGGCCGCCAGAGAGGTTCTCTTGGCCCCACGGTCCTGCGTGTCTTCACTGAAAGCAGCTGACTCGCCACGGGCCGCCCCAGCTCTCCCCTTGGCCCTCTTAGGGTCTGCGCTCTGACGAGTCGGCCTCAGTGGGCACGACTGGCATCCCCCGAAGAGGACACCGCAGTCAACACCAGCGACCCTCAGCCTCCCGCGGGAGCCCACCAGCGCACTCCCTCAGGGGGAGCGCCCTTTCCCGCAGTCCCGCTTCTCCACCAAGCTCTCTCTCGGTTGTAAATAAAAGAAACCAAAGCAAGCTAAGCCTCAAGCTGCCGCTGCTACTATTTACTCCTATAACTACATCCGTGTGTGCCAAACAGATGCCTTCGGAGCACTTTACACTGAGCACTATGTCTGTGAAGTAGAGACTTTAATGCGCCCTGCAGAAAACAAAAAGGATCAGAGGATGACGTCGCAGGTCTGGTGACCCACCAACCGGCGTGGGTGCTGCCCCCCAGGGTAACCCTGGGCGGGGGCGCTGCGCGCTGCTGGGGGCAGAGCCGGTGGGCGGGGCACCCAGCCGTGGCTGCAGCCGCCGCCCAGCCCTCCCTCCGCCCTGCCCGGAGCCCGCCCCGACAGCGGCGCCGACGCCGGGAGAGGCGCGTCCCGGCGCCGGCCGGCCTCCGGGGGCGCTGCGGCGCAGCGAGCTGGCCGCGGGAGGGGCCTGGCCCGCCGCCGCCCCCCGCGGATCGCCCACTCCTGCCCCACCTCGGCCACCAGGTCCAGCCCACACCTCCTCCCGGGCCCGCCCCCACCCCCAGCAGCCCGGTCTCCCGGTGTGGCTTGGCAAGCGTGGAGGTGGCAGGGCGCAGAGATGGTGGCCAGGGCGGGGAGGAGAGAGAAGTGGTGTGAACGTCAAAGCTGGGGTGTCTGCGTAGGCGGGGGCGGCGGAGACGGTCCCCCAGCAAGGAGGGGAACCAAGTGCCAGCCCCAGGACGCGGGTGGGACTGCAGCGTCTAGGCTGCGGCCAGGCCTGTCTGCGGGGTCAGGCCCTGGGTGCTGCGCCTTCGTGGACCCTCTCGGGCCCTTGATGGCCCTGTAAGAGTTGAACAGCCCGTCTTACACACGCTGCTGGTATAACGTGTTATCAAAAACCTGGGGGCTTAAACCATACAAGCGCTGCATTTCGGTCTCTTGTTGACCATGATGGCTACTCCATTTCTTCTGAGGGATTCCTGCCCACAGTAGTAGATATAATGGTCATCTGAGTTAAATTCACCAATTCCAGTCCATTTTAGTTCGCTGATTCCTAGAATGTC
>SJYT01045194.1:17664-55769 GCA_006410635.1 Cephalophus harveyi
CAAAGAGTCAGACACGACTGAGCAACTGAACTGAATTGAACGAACTGAATGAAGGTTTTCAGGACTTGAACTCAGTTACCAAGCAGCCTTTGCTCTAGACACAGCTTTCTGAATGACCTGAGACTCAGGCTTCATGACATTACTCCCTCAAAAAAATGGCTATTGTTAAAATGCTGAGATGTCTGAACTTCAGACATTAGCCTAGCACTATGAGGGCAACAGTTCTTAAAAAACAGAAAATGTGTAATCAAATCATATGACTTTATTTATTAAAGCAATTAGGAAAAGTTACATGAAGACAAAACCCCATAATACGGGCCTGCACTGACCAGGATGCTTGTTGGTATTGCAAAGAAAAACTCTATTGGGTTTGGGAATGTCCAGCCTTCAGATGGAAAGAAAAGAACCCAAAACCCTCTTCACAGGAAAAATACCAACTCAGCTCTGAGAAAGCAGACATTCCATGCCCTTAATTCCCACTAAATTCACAAGATGATGTTACCCTTGCGAGTTGAATGGCATCCAATCATGTGATTATTTCACAATCACGTGATTGGCACCCAATCACAATATCATAGATATTGGAATGATACATTTCACTCTTAACACTGTTTCTTTTTCTGGCCCCTTCAAAATTACCAAACTGCCAGTAGTGGGCTTTGACAATTTGCTTCACAATTTGCCTGCCAGACCCTCAATATCTTTATAAGATCCCTTCAGTGTCAATACAGTTTTCTTCTTAGATCAACTACCCCAATAACTTGTGAATTGGGGTGTTAAACATCACTGAGACCCTGAAAGACTTCTTTCACAAGTCTCCTATTCACTTCCTTCACACCTGCTTCCCCTAATGGCTTTGCCCGATTTCCCTAATTTCTTCTCTGTCCTCTTCAACCTCGTACCTATTTTGCAGGGGACTTAAGCCAATTAGTGGACAGAATTTCACCTCATTGTAGACAAGAAATTCCACTGATATTGGCATCTATGTGGTGTAGAACCCCATCATAGAATGCTCTGATAAGTACAAGTAGATCTCTCCTTGCTCCTCCTCAAGAGTCCCCAATGTAATTTAGCATTAGATGGATTTGAAGGACTCTCCCCAATAATTCAAAGATTATTAGATAAGGGACTTCTGGTTCCTATTTTTAGCCCACGCAATACTTTCATTCTGGCTGTTGAAAAGCCAAATGGAAAGGGCACTGGCTCTTCCAAGACCTAATGTACTAGTATGTTCCCTTTCATCTAGGAGACCTCTATCCTGAGCTCTATCAGTGTTCCCCTTCCTGCCTTCAACCCCCAGTCCACCCATGTCAGACTTTCCCCTTCCCATTCTAGCCCTTAAATGCTATACAACCACTCAAGGTTTAGGCTTCTTTCCCCTCTGGGACTTTTGAGAAATGTAGGAACCTCAAATGCAACTACCAGAGGCTGATAAGACTAATTGCAACAAAGTGGATAATTTATCCACTCAGATGAGTTTTTAAAACATCCAGACAGCTGTTAGTCTTTAGTCTTCATAAGATTACATATCATGGCAAAAGAAAAAACTTACAAGTCTCTTTCAACTTTCACTGCTGCTGCTGCTAAGTCACTTCAGTTGTGTCTGACTTTGTACGATCCCATAGACGGCAGCCCACCAGGCTCCCCCGCCCTTGGGATTCTCCAGGCAAGAACACTGGAGCGGGTTGCCATTTCCTTCTCCAGTGCATGAAAGAGAAAAGTGAAAGTGAAGTTGCTCAGTCATGTCCGACTTTTAGTGACCCCATGGACTGAAGCTTACCAGGCTCCTTCGCCCATGGGATTTTCCAGGCAAGAGTACTTTCACTACATTTCACCAATTTTGATAAGCTGTATTTTCATTTCAGTTCATACATTTTAAAATTTCCGTTGATACTTGTTTGACTTATATATAATGTAGAGGTGCATTGTTTAGTATCCAGCTATTTTAGGACTTGCCAGATATCTTTCTGATATTAGTTTCTAGTTTAATTCCACCATGATCTGAGACATGCGCTGTAACATTTCTATTCTTTTAAATTGTTAATGTGTGTTTTACCGTCCATAATGTCTCGTTGTTGTTTTTGAGTCACTCAGTCACGTCCAACTTTTTGCAAACAATGGACTGCAGCATGCTAGGCTTCCCTGTCCTTCACCATCTCCCAGAGTTTGCTCAAACTCATGTCCATCGAGTCAGTGATGTGATCCAACCATCTCATCCTCTGTCATCCCCTTCTTCTGCCTTTCCCAGCATCGGGGTCTTTTCCAGTAAGTCCTCTCTTCCCATCAGGTGGTCAAAATAATGGAGCTTCAACTTCAACATCATTTCTTCCAATGAATATTCAGGACTGATTTCCTTCAGGATTGACTGGTTGGATCTCCTTGCCATCAAAGTGACTCTCAAGGGTCTTCTCCAATACCACTGTTCAAAAGCATCAACTCTTTGGCACTCAGCTTTCTCTATGGTTCAACTCTCACATCCATAAATGACTACTGAAAAAACCATAGCTTTGACTATATGAACCTTTGTTGGCAAAGTAATGTCTGTGCTTTTCAATATTCTATCTAGGTTTGTCATAGCTTTTCTTCCCAGGAGAAACATCTTTTAATTTCATGGCTGCAATCACCATCTGCAGTGATTTTGGAGCCCCAAAATATAAAATCATCCACTGTTTCCATCTATCTTGGTGAATGTTATGTGTGAACTTGAGAAGGTTGTCTAATCAAAAAGCAGAAACAACCCAATTATCCAGCAACTTTATGAATGGGTAAATAAAATGGTTTACCTTTCACCTCACACTGGTTAGAATGGTTATTGTCAAAAAGAACACAAGTAACCATGCTGTAGACAATGTGGAGAAAAGGGGAATCCTGGGTACACTCTTGGTGGAAATATAAATCTGTGCAGCCATAGTAGAAGAGTATGGAGGTGACTCAAAAATCTAAAAGTAGAGCTATCATATGACTCAGCAATTCCGCTCCCGGGAATATATTTTTTAAAAAAGAGTGAGAGAAGAAACACTAATTTGAAAAGATTCATGCATCCCAATGTTCATAGGAACATTATTTGCAATGGCCAAAGTATGGAAGCAACCTGGTGTCCATTAACAGATGAATGGATAAGGAAGATATGGCGTATATGCACCATGGACTACTACTCAGTTATAAAAAGGAATGAAAATTTTCTATTTGCAGCAATATGGATGGAACTGAATGGCATTGTGTTAAATAAAATAAGCCAGAGAAATATACTACATGATATCAGTGACATGTGAAATCTAAAAAATACAACAAGCTAGTGAATATAACAAGAGAGAAGCAGACACAGACACAGAGAACAAACTAGTGGTTGCTGTGGGAGGAGGGAGGGACAATAGAAGGGTGGGGGCAGGGAAGGTGCAAAATATTGGATGTGAAATAAGCTACAACCCAGAGAATATAGCCATTAATTTGTAATAACTGTAAATTAATTGTAACCTTGAAAGTTGTATAAAATTTTTTTTTAATTTTTAAATAAAAATAAAAAGCAGTATATTTTTGCCATGGAATAATATTTAGCCTAAAAAAGGAAGGAAATTCTGACACATTACAACATACATAAACCTGAAAACATTATGCTAAGTGAAATAAACCTATCACATAAAATACTGCATAACACCATTTATATGAGGTATTTGGAGTAAAGTTCATAGACATAGAAAGTTTACTAGTGATTACCAGGAAATTGGTGAGAAGGAAATGGAGACTTGTTTATTAGATGCAAAGTTTCAGTTTAGAAAAATGAAAAAGGCTAAGAGACAGCAGTGATGCTTGCAACAACTATGTGCATATACTTAATTCCACTGAATTGTACTCTAAAAATAGATAAAACGCAAACATTATGTTGTATATATTTCACGACAATGAAAAAAAATTAATTTTAAGTGGAAGGAAAATAGAACTTGATAGTTTCTGCATTTTATGTGTTAGTGGACAGTCAGCAGGGACAGAGAGACACTGGGGCCTCTCCTAGTGCAAATATATCAGAGAGGAATTCATTAACTTGCGTTTGATCAGGGACTGAAATCAGTCCCTGCATCAGTCAACTCGGCCAAGAGTGAGCACCACATTCAGTGCAACATGAGACTACTGGGCATAAAAACAGTGGTCAGGGGGATAGGATCACACTGATGAAGTGAAAGAATCCCATTCAAATAGCAGTGCTGAGTAGGGAAGGCACCTTTCCAAGGAAAGAGATGCTAGGAAAAACATTGTAGAGTTGATATACCAGTTGCAGTCAGTCATAGAAACAGAAACCACTTCAGTTTGTTTAAACATAATAAATCTGTACAAGTGACACAGGAACAGAGATCAGAGACAGGGGCTCAAGCAATAACCCTGGGGGCTAAGTAATTGCAGTAAGAAACAACATCCTAGGCTACGGAAACAAGAGACTAATACTAATGCTGAAGCTGATAAAGATGCTGATACTGACGTCCAGAGGCCTGGGCCTCAAGCAGAAAGTGATGCCTCACAGGCCTCTGTGGAGGGAGTTGGAGCAACAGAGATGTACCTCCTCCCAGACACTACCTGAGGAACACAGGATGCAGAGACCTCAAATTGTCCCTTCCTCCTCACTCACAGATTTCATCCAGTGCCTCATATCTTGGCTGAACCTCGTAGGCAGGCGGTGGGGAGGCAGAATGTGTGTAGTGCTGAGCTGAAATTTCCACAGCAGTGGAGAGCAGCAGGAAAGGAACGGAGCAGAACTTAGAGCAAATAGTCCGAGACCAGCAACGGTAATTTCTCCAGACACTGGTGTTAGAGAGATAAAGGGATCTTATTATTTTAAAAGGGCTGGAAAAGACTCATGAGCTCATTTTAGCTATGTTAAATCCATCACTCAGACCTGAGATGGAAAATCACTTTGAATATCTACCTAAGGTCAGAAACCTTTGTCTTAGCCTCACTCTGGGACTCCAGAGTTAACAGTTCAGAGCTATAAAGCTCAAACCTTGCTCTGTGAGAGAGCTTGCACATTTTTCCTATCAAGACCTTTGCATCAATCTATTAACATAATCCTTCTACTTGAGATCTTGTCTGTATGTTCTCTCCATCAGAAGGAAAAACACAACATTCTCAGCAAACACCTTTACTATTTTGACTATGGGTAATGGTCAGTAATGGATATTGATTATCCCTTGGAATGATAAAGAAATGTTACACTTATTTATTCAGCCAACCATTCATCTATTTACTCATTCTTCCAATCATCATGTATCCTGGGTTTTATTATGCTTTAATGTTATCTTATTTGGTCCTTAGGATTCAGTAATGCACAATTATATTCCCAGACAAGAAAGACTAGATTGAAATCACACTTAAAGAAAGACTATTTGGTTTCTACTCTGAGTCTTAATCACTATCCAGGTTATATATATATATACGCAATATTTATTACTAGGAGGTGAAGTCACTCAGTCGTGTTCGACTCTTTGCGATCCCGTGGACTGTAACCTACTAGGCTTCTCTGTCCATGGGATTCTCCAGGCAAGAATACTGGAGTGGATTGCCATTTCCTTCTCCAGGGATTTCTTCCCGACCCAGGGATCGAACCTAGGTCTCCTGCATTGGAGGCAGCCGCTTTAACCTCTGAGCCACCAGGGATAAATATTGCCATAATGTTATGTAAGAGCCATACAGGATGTAATCTGCATGAAAACAATATCTTTACTTTTCTCTCTTCAGATAATCCAGAACAATGGCAGGTAGGGCATAAGAATTTAGCAAACAGTGTAAATAATTAGAACTAAATATTCCTTAATAAGTATTAGAACAGGTGTATGAATAAATTATTAACTACTTTTGAAAGTTTCTTTTTTTTTAATGATCAACAAGTGGGTTTTGTTATTGCTTATTGAAAGGAAATGAAAACAGTATTTCACAGAGATATCTGTACTCTCATGTTTATTGCACTATTAATCACAACAGCCAAGATATAAAAACAACCTAAACACCAATCAATAGATGAATGAACAAAAAAGAAGTGATACATATACACAACAGAATGTTATTCAGCCATGAGGAAAGAGGATATTCTGCCATTTGTGACAAAACAAGTGGACCTTAAGCACATTATACTAAGTGAGATGTCAGACTAAGAAAGACACGTACTGTATGATGTCACTTATATGTCAAATCTAAAAACATCAAGACTTCTTTATGTTCTTCAATTTGGGATGTCTCTGGTCTAAGGGAATAGAACATCTGCTTAATTCAAGTTCTCAACGGGAAAAGGTATACAGGTTTTCTATAAAATAATTTGCTTTTCCACTAAACCCTATCATTTATTAGCCACATACTCTTTATTAAACGGTTTCTTCCTTAAAAGGCAAAGTCATTCTTCCTTCTGAACACTTGAAGACACAGTTATAATTGATAAAGTCATTTAAAATCTCCAGTGGAGATGTGTTAACATCCTTGCAGAGGCACAGAGATTGTGATACACAGAGGAGGAGACTGTGCCAGAAAAGTTTCTTTTATTCTAAGGTGAAGTCGCTCAGTCGTGTCCAACTCTTTGTGACCCCGTGGACTGTAACCTACTAGGCTTCTCCATCCATGGGATTCTCCAGGCAAGAATACTGGAGTGGATTGCCATTTCCTTCTCCAGGGGATCTTCCCGACCCAGGGATCAAACCCAGGTCTCCCGCATTGGAGGCAGACGCTTTAACCTCTGAGCCACCAGGGAAGACTTTTTATTCTGCTAGCATTTAAATCAACTTAGAGATCTTAATCTAGGACTTGGTGTGTGAAATCCAAATTATCTATTCCTTTGGGCCTTTGGAGTGTTCATGGAACTCTGGCAATCGATAACCATCATGCATGTGTCAGCATTTTGTGCTTCCAGCAGAGTCTTATGCAATATACTCTGTGCCTAAACATACTCCATGAAGATGTGCAGAAAAGTAGGTCACGGTTTCTGTCCTTGGATGAATTTTACTTTCATTTGAAAACAAACACTAGAAAAAATTTGTTGCATTGCACCTGGGCCAAGACTCCATTTATTACCAGATCCCGTGTGCCTCTACTTTAACACGGTCACTGTAAATTCTTTTCAGGATCTGGGTATCACTGCAAATTTAGATCCTGATTCCAAGAGTCCTCAGAACATTCAGGCATCCCCATTCCCCAGCACACAGGTACCAAGTAAATTTCCAGAGGTTCCCTAGAAGGGGAATGGGAAAATCCTTATCATATAACCTTGTTCTAGAGTTGCAGGGTCATTTCTCTTGAGATCCTGCTCTCCTCTCCAGGTGATAAGTTCATTATTTGAAATTGGTTTAGATCAAAGCTACAGACTTTTTCATCAAAGCTACCTCTCAGCCTCCTGAGAAACATCCTTGATTCCATTTGATTGCTTCTTCCACATCCATTTTGACTCTACAGTCATCCTGTTCTATTTGCCATATTCAGAATTTTCTCTGGCCAGGTCCTGCTGGCTTCCACTCCAACCATGTTATGGACTGAATGTTTGTGTTCTCCAAAATTCATTTGCAGAAACCCTAACTCTCAATGTCCCAATGTACTTGGAAGTGGGGCGTTGGGGAGGAAATTAGATAATGAGTGTGGGGCCTTTATGAGTCTGATTAATGCCCTTATAACACAGAAATATGAGGTATTCCTTCTCTCACTCTTCCAAAACTGTGAGGACACAATAGGAAAGTTGTCATCTTTGAAGTGGCACGAGGACTCTTAAAAGCAACCCAGCAGTGCTGACACAAGCTTTTGGACTTACAGCCTAAGTAACTGGGAGAAATAAGCATTTGTAGTCTAAGCCATCCAGTCTGTGTTAATTTGTTATAGAGCCTGAGCTAAGACAAACGATGATTCTCACCACTTTCATTGTGGGTACTTGACTTTTGATGTTCAAATGCCAACACCTGGCCTCCATGTATCAGCGCCTGTCAGCCCCAGCACTGTCAGGGCATCCAGTTCTTCATGGAACATCCCTCCTTCTATTCTTGCCTGCAGCAGAGAGCCACCAGTGAACTTTCAAGCAAGATGGGATTCCTCTCACCAGGGCATATTCCTAATGTTTAGTAATTTTCTTCCAGCATCTTACAAGTGTACTTCATAGGAAGTAAAGGCAAAGAGTTGGATACAACTTGGTGACTAAACCACCTCCACTAATGGTTCCTCCAGCTGAGATATCAAGGGGTAACGGGAAAGTTTATACCTTATATTTGAAGCAAATGTAAGGGATTAAAAACAAAACCAAGATGAAAACGAAACTAGGATGCAAATTTTATGCCTTCTAGTGTTTTGCTCCAACTCATTGAACAGGCTAATATTTCTAGAAACAATGAACAATCATCTAACAGTCAATTTCAAAGTCCATTTATTATCATTTTTAGTATTATACTTTATGCTTTCTTTGTTATTTGAGAAATGACAATAAAGCTTTATAAAAATGAAAAGATAGACAATATAATGAAAAACACGTGTTTTTTTTAACACCCTTAACACCAAGCTGTCCCTCCCCAGAAGAAATCAATGATACCAGTTTTTCAAGAGATGTTCCATGTGTCCATATAAATGAGTGCACATAATAACTGCAGTTTTTATGGTGAACAGATAGTGCAAACTGTTTTCTACCTGTTTTTTTCATTATACAATATATCTTTAAGCTTTTTCTATATTTATGTGGATAGACTTCCATTGTTGATTTATTTACTGGCTACTCAGTATTCCAGTATATGTACATGCAAAATATATATTATTAATACCAACTATATAGATAAACAAGCAGTTTTCAGTCTTTTGCCATTAAAAGAGATGCCTCAATGGACCTCTTATATGTATATGTGTATAAAGCAGTAGTAGCGTTAGTCGCTCGATCATGTCCAGCTCTTTGAGACCCCATGGACTATAGGCCGCCAGGCTCCTCTCTCCATGGGGTTTTCCAGGCAAGAATACTGGACTGGGTTGCCATTCCCTTCTCCAGAGAATCTTCCTGACCCAGGGATTGAACCTGGGTTTCCTGCATTGAGAGCAAATTCTTTACCGTCTGAGGAGGGAAGCTATATATGTGTATATGTGTGTATGTACGTTGTGTGTGTGTGTGTGTGATTTTGCACACATATATTTCTTAAAAGTGGAGATGCTGTATCAAAATGTCTATGCATTTATTCTGTCTAATATGGGCCAGGCATTGATATTTTTAGTAACCACTTTTTATATTTAAAGCCTTGCTAAATGAAAGTAAAAAGCATTCACACCAAACATAGGCCAGAGTATATACATATATCTCTAATTTCTTTAAAAGGAGATCTACTTTTTAAATAGGGAGCTCACGCCTCTCACAATATTACCAAGAAGTTTGCCTGGAGCACACAATACTGAAGCAAGCTCTCTGCCAAATCCGTCCAAGACTAGTGCAATCCAGGAAGCAGTACCATCATTAGTATTATCAATCTTATTTCTCAAATGATTTATCTCTGCACACATATTCTCAGATTTCTGTCTAAATCCTTCTTTAAGCAGAGCTTCCTGGGCCTAAAAAAAATAAATAAATAAAGAGTGAGAAGAGGAGTAAAAAATTTTAAATTCCCTTTTTTCTCAAGGATTACATTTTCTCAAATTTTAAAACCTCATCAGACTGTCTGTTTTATTCCTCACATTGTTCTCTCTTACTCAATCATGGAAGGAGAATTTTGTAAACAGAATATCTACCAGTTTTGACCTGAACATTAAGAGAAATTGTAGTTTACAGTCTTACTACTACTCACACATCATTGGATTTAGCCCGTGAAGCTAAGCCTGACGTGAGGACAAATACATGTTCTAGGCAAAAGATGCCAGGTGTGATTGCACTAAGTCTCAGCCCCACTCAGGATGGCATAGTCACCCAAATCATAGACATCTGTTCTAAACACACCCAGATGGACAGTGAGAGAGTTTCCTTTTTGCCACACGATAGCTTGGGCATCCACCCCTGGAGACAATGCAGCACGTTTAGAAGCTGTCCCTGCCCTGTGTTTTTTAAGTCTGGGCATTGCTGATAGTTCTATGTCAGCATAGATAGAGCCTTTGGGTGGTAGCAGGGTAACTGGCAGTGACCCTCGTAAAGCAAACCAGTTAAATACATGTGGTTGGAATATCCATTTAAGCAAGCCTCATGAGATCATTTTAAAACTCCCCAAATTTTATAGTGGGGTTTATAAATACAAACCGTGTTTATATTCTCTGATGGCTTGCAGAAGCCCTACGCCTCTTGAAATCTCCGGAGTCTACTTACAGAATAGCACTCAAAGACTTTGGAAGGATTCAAAGGCTTTGGGGTTTTAATGAATCACAAGCAGTAAATGGCAATGGTGCTTCCCTCCATGGTCTGGCTGTAACCTTCGCCCATCCCTTCCTGGGGTCCCAGGGTAATGACCATCAAGCACAACTAAGGCCACAGCCTGACTTACCTTCAGCTTATGCTCCAGCATCATAGTCTGCTCCCTCAGGAGGTTTTCTCTTTCCCTCGCCAGCTTCTCTGTCAGCTGGGCTATGTTTTCCTGGAGACTCCTCTGTTGCGCCTCCATCTCCTGCTGCTGCTCCTGCACTTTCTGTCTTAGCAGCTCCCGTTCCTTCTCAGCTGTCTCATTCCTGGCCCGCTCCTCTGCCCCAGGAAGGTTTTAGAGAGGGAAGAAAATAAGGTAAGGATTGATCTCTACCCTCCTGACCTCAGAGATTATGATAAAGTTGGAAAGGGAGGTGGGAAATCTCTGAATTCCTTGCCTTGTCCACATCACCAAGAGCATATTCCAGAATGTGATGGGAGTCTGGCTGATGTCTAACCCTGTTGTGATTGCATAACTCCTTTTACTGTTTTCAGATGTAGCAGAGTTGTTCCACAGATGGAGAGGAATCTCTTTGTACCAGGGTTTAAGTCTCACACCTGTCAGAGGGCACTGCCCAAGTCTACCCATTCCCCTGTGAACCAAACCCTACCCCATACCTGCTACAGCCTTCTCCCCTTCAGTGAGCGCTTTATCTGCCTGCAGGATGGATTTCTCGACTGCCACCTGTGACTGCAGAAAGCTCTGGAGGACCTCATTTTCCTGAGGAACCAAGAAGGAACACAGAACTTAGATTTCCATTGGGGAGATTAGTGCAAAAACAGTCAATCCACATAATTTTTCTTCATGTTTGAAATTCCACAGTAGTTCCCTACAAGTCTCAACTCCTTAGAGTGACCTGTCTTCCTCCCATCTCCCTCCCAGTGCTGCTTCCTTCTAGCCACTCTAGACTCCAGCCACTCAGACCTATCTTCAGTTCTACAAACCCAAGATCTCCAGTACTTTCATATATTTGTCTTCCCAGTGTGAAATATTGCCTCTAAACTGTCCTGCTGTTTTCCTCTGCTACTTGCTGGCTAAAACTTAAGGCAACTTTGTTTAACCTGCTAAGCCTCTCAGTTCAGATCTTTAAGATGACGACAATAAGCGTAGATGCATCTTAATGTCATCTGAAGGATTAAAGGGTCTAAGGAAAGATCCAGGAATCCCATTCCTGGGCGTATACTCCAGGAAAACCAAAATTAGGAAAGACACATGTATCCCAATGTTCATTGCAGCACTATTTACAATAACCAGGCATGGAAGCAACCTAAATGTTCATCGACAGAGGAATAGATAAAAAAGATATACATAAATAGAATATCACTCAGCCATAAAAAAGAACAAAGTAATGTCATTTGCAGCAATATGGATGGACCTAGAGACTATCAAATTGTGTGAAGCAAGTTAGAGACAGAAAGCAAATATCATATGATATCACTTATATGTGGAGTCTAATAAAAATGTACAAATGTAGTTATTAATGAATTTCATATAGTGAATCTTAAGACCTAAAACTTTCATGATTTCCCCATGTTCTCTTATTACCCAGACTTGGTGTTTTGCTCTCAGATTTTCAAGAGACCCTCTGGACTCTATTCTGTAGGCTCCCCATGCTCCCCTTGTTCCTCACCTTTACTCCTTTCCTGGGCACTTGGCAATAGTCTTGTTGAAATCTATCCATTGCTTTCCTGTAGAGTTTGTGCCCTCCAGGAACGGAGAAAGCACCTGCTGATATACTTTCCATCAGGGCCTTGGAAAGCTCATCAAGTTTAGCCTGGCAGTATTTGATAGATGCCTCTTCATTCTGCAGCATGAAACCCTCCTTCTTATTCTTTATGACTTCCTGCAAGAGAAATATAGAGAGATGTCACCAGAAGAATGAAAAAGAGGAGATAAAATTTCAAAGAATGTAGTAGAAGGATTGGTCTAACTGCTGTCCTCATGAGAAAAGTATTTTTTTTTAATCAAATAAAAAAGCAATCATAAGACTTGATCTATCACAACTCTGAAAACTCTCTGATAGAGCACAGGAAATTTTTTTAGCTTCCCTTCAGGTTCTTCATCTGAAATGTTGGAGTTGCATTATCTCTTCTCTGTGGTTCTTTGCAGTTGTAACGCTCAGTGATTCTATTTTCAGTGATATAGCAAGGAGCAACCTAAGTTGAAAATGTCTTGGAATAAGAGTCTGACTAGAAAAATTTTAGTTCTTGATCAAAAGAGCACGTTCAAAGAAAAAGAAATCAACTTAAGAATGACTTGTGTGTGTGCCCTGGACAGCGCTGGAATCTGCAGAAGTATTTACTTCCAAAGGATATCTATATTGGTTTTACAGCAGAGATGAGAGACATTTCCATATAAACTTCCCAAGATTTGGTAGAAAAAAGAAGAAAATGCAGTTCTTTGAAACTCTACCCCTCACGTGAACACAGACTACTTCATCGTTGAGTGAGGGATGAACCATCGGGCCCATAAGGGCATTGCTAGGCTTCATTATTCAAGGGGAGGGGGGAAATGGTAAATACGAAGACATTACCACAAGACCCCTCTGGAATTCCTGATCTTTGTCCTTGAAGGATCTCTCCATGAAGATGGCAATGGCTTCCCTCTCACAGGCTGTGTGCAGCTCCAGCAGTTCCTGGAGCGTCTCTGTGGGGAGGCTCAGTCGCTGGGTCATTTGCTCATTGTAGTGGTCAGCTGCCTTCTGCACAGCTGCTGAGTTTTCCAGCTGGGCCAGAGTTGTCACTGCATTCTCCAAGCAAGGTACAGCTCCGGTATTGATGGTATCCACATAGGTCACAACCAGAGTCCTCAGTCCTAAATAAGTCAGGACATTTAAGGGATAAATATTAAGTTATCAATCAATAGGCACCAAGATTCAGAGACTACATTTTTAAAGACACACATGCTCACACACACACACACACACACACACACACACACACACACACACGGCGTCCCCCCTTCTACTATCACTACCTTCATTTTCTTACTGACTCTTTATTTTTATGGTTTTCCAGCCCACAGGGCAGAAAAAATCTACCTCTATGTAACAAACTAGGAGGCATCTGAAATATTAAAAGCAAAATAGATTGCATAGGTATTAAGATGAGACAGGGTATATCAGATTATGTTTACTCACAATTCTGAGGCTTTGAATGGATTTTTCAGTGATTTATGGACTAGTATTTATTTTTGGTCCACTCTAATCTTCCAAAAAATTAAAAGATGCTTGCTCCTTGGAAGAAAAGCTATGACCAACCTAGAGAGCATATTAAAAAGCAGAGACACAACTTTGCCAACAAAGATTTGTCTAGTCAAAGCTATGGTTTTTCCAATAGTTGTATATGAATGTGAGAGTTGGACCATAAAGCAAACCGAGTGCCAAAGAACTGATGCTTTTGAACTGGGTATCAGAGAAGACTCTTGGGAGTCCCTTGGATCTCAAGGAGATCAAACCAGTCCATCCTAAGGGAAATCAGTCCTGAATATTCATTGGAAGGACTGATACTGAGGCTGAAGCTCCAATATGTTGGCCACCTGATGGAAAGAACTGACTCATTTGAAAAGTCCCTGATGCTGGGAAAAATAGAAGGCAGGAAGAGAAGGACAGAGGATGAGATGGTTGGATGGCATTACCCACTTGATGGACATGAGTTTGAGCAAGCTCCAGGAGTTGGTGATGGACAGGGAAGCCTGACGTGCTGCAGTGCATGGGGTCACAAAGTGTTGGACATGACTGAGCGACTGAACTGAACTGAATCTTCCAAAATATCTTTCGTATTCTACTTGCAAAGAACAGTTACTATATAGGACTTCAGAAAATGGAAGATTCTGTTTTTATACCCTGATAGTGAGTTTTTTCTCAGTAGAGAAATTTTTCAGATAAGTGGAAGCCACAGATTTCAGTGACAAAACTTGCCATTTAAGGAAGGGATTTGTAAATTCCCCAAAGTAAGATAATTATGAAGCATACACATTTCTTTATGGAGTATGAGTGTCTTTAAAACCCAAATCCCATATAGAATCAAACAAAAATACTGAAAAACACATTATATAAAATATTCAGCACACATCAACCCCTATGGAATCAGGAAAAAGAGACTCACGATTCCCAGTGACCATGATCCCCTCTTTGAGGGTCTTGATTTTTGCATTGGTGAAGATGTAAGAACAGAAATTGTTTGTTTGTTCCAGGAATTTAGGATCCAGTTGGTCTTCAGACACATTCTCAATATTGTATAGGAGTTCTTTGTCATTTGTTGGCCAATCAAACACAAAACACTTCCGTGTTGGAAAGAAATGCCTGATACACTCTCTGGGTAGATTGGATGTTCTGGCTTTGGGATTATTGCCTGAAGGACAGAAAAACAGATTAGAGTGGGAAGACTTTTGAAACAAGGGAGCTCATGGTGTTCAAGACAGGGATTTGCATTTCTTTGCTGTCTTCTATGCTAATAACTTATTTAACATAAACATTCAGCACTTCCTTGCACATAAAACTTTCACCATTGAGATAACTCTGGAGAGAAGTTTAGGGAGACATCTGATTCAATAAAAGAAACCTAAAACTGATGTCTGCAGACCTGTACCCTATAGAGCAGTTGTCTCTTAGATATTTACTGAACTAATGGGTAAAAGGATGAAAGTTCAAATGTAAATTTTAGCTCTACTTAGTCTCATGGTGAAGAAGGCTGAGTGCCGAAGAATTGATGCTTTTGAACTGTGGTGTTGGAGAAGACTCTTGAGAGTCCCTTGGACTGCAAGGAGATCCAACCAATCCATTCTGAAGGAGATCAGCCCTGGGATTTCTTTGGAAGGAATGATGCTAAGGCTGAAACTCCAGTACTTTGGCCACCTCATGTGAAGAGTTGACTCATTGGAAAAGACTGATGCTGGGAGGGATTGGGGGCAGGAGGAGAAGGGGATGACAGAGGATGAGATGGCTGGATGGCATCACTGACTGGATGGACGTGAGTCTGAGTGAACTCTGGGAGTTGGTGATGGACAGGGAGGCCTGGCGTGCTGCAATTCATGGGGTCGCAAAGAATCGGACACGACTAAGAAACTGAACTGAACTGAACTGAACTGAGTCTCACGCAGGAATTGAGCCATGAGGCCAAGAAGAGCCATAAACAAGGGTTAAGGGACAATACTTGAAATATTGGGAATGACACCCTGATTATTTAGAGAAAGCGATTTTGATGCTAAAAAATACTCGGTACAGAGTTAGCTAATTTTTAGCAAAAATCTCTGAAGGATAAACATAACAAAAATGCAGTTTTAAGATGTCACCACTAATCAATCAACTCTTTGATAACAACTATTATATTTGATCTGACAGTTGTCCTCTTCTAACTAGACAATTTCTCAGTAGATATTTTGAGAAAGCATAAATAGAAAAATTAAAGCAAGAATGAGTAAATCAGAATTGATATCTCTCTCAAGGTTGCATCAGATATACCCACTGTAAATGTAACCCATTAAAATAATTCATTAATTTGTAATTAAGGCACAGATAAATATGTGAGAATAAGGAGAAAGCTGGGATGAAGAAGGTAAAATGAATGTTCTAAAAATTATCAGAAATATTGAAAAGGCATAGATTGAAAAGACACACATTTCATCTGGTTTATTTAGAACATTAAGTAAATCTTTACATGATATTCCCAGGTGGTACTAGCAGTAAAGAACCTGCCTGCCAATGCAGGAGACGTAAGAGATGTGGGTTCGGTCCCTGGGTTGGGAAGATCCCCTGGAGGAGGACATGGCAACCCACTCCAGAATTCTTCCCTGGAGAATCCCAAGGGCAGAGAAGCCTGGAGGGCTACGGTCCATAGAGTTGCAGAGTCGGGCATGATGAAATGACTCAGCCTAGCACATAACTATACAGGATTAGAAAGATCCCTCTTTGAGAATAAAATCTACCTATGTGAAATGCAGTGGTTTTTTTTTTTAGTAAATAGACTTTTCATTATAATTTCATGCCAACAAGTATCTGGTTAGTGTTTTCCTCAACAAAGAAAAGCAGAAGCCAAAATAGGGAACACAGGAGTCTGGTCTTTTGAAGACTTTAGCACCCATTGTAATCTGGATGCTAATTTACAAATGGTATAAAAAACAAATTGATTTTGAATAATTTCACTTCACCTTACACTTTACTTTTCTTAAGTGAACATCAACTCCAGTGGCTAGAGCTTTGCAACCCACCTTCCAACCACGATTCCTACAGATATTGATCTAGTCTCAAGTACAAATGCAACCCTGTAGAGGGAATTCCTAATAATGTACTTTCACAGCCTTGAGAAATTCCACAGAAATAGCACCTGGAAAAACAGCATATATTAAGAAACTGTGTTAATGATTATCTTTCATGTTTTTCTTAAGAATAATCTCCTTGTTACAAACCCCAAGGCCAGACCCAGAAGGGAGTATGACTGAGATCATGAAAGCATAGACCTAGGAACACTGGGTTGGCATCAGGCATGAATGCTGCCTACCCACCTGATGATTGTTCCCAAGACAAGCCCAAAAGGGAACGGCCTGGGGTAAAAACAAGGAGATCTGGACTATGTCAGTGTAGTGTCTTGGGAAATATAAGATCAAATATAGTCTTGTAGTCTGCAATTAAAAATAAAAGCTGGACTGAGAGTGGACCCTCACCTCAGTCCAATAGAGGCTGCATGTACCCTGACCCATTGCACCAGATCTCGTGTTCTGTCTTTATTCTTGTCGCTTGCTCCCAGATCATTAGGGCAACAATTGGCACCCAACGTAGGGCTGGAGCGAAAGACCACTGGGAGCGAAAGTGAAATTACAGCAACACAGAACCTGGGACAGTTGAGAGGCCTCTGAAAATTCCTGCTGGTAAGTCTTCAAGCATTTACAGGGTTAAAATGGTAAAACTCAGCAGTGGTCACAGGACTGGAAAAGGTCAGTTTTCATTCCAGTCCCAAAGAAAGGCAATGTCAAAGAATGCTCAAACTACCACACAAGTCCACTCATCTCACATGCTAGTAAAGTAATGCTCAAAATTCTCCAAGCCAGGCTTCAATAATACATGAACCGTGAACTTCCAGATGTTCAAGCTGGTTTTAGAAAAGGCAGAGGAACCAGAGATCAAATTGCCAGCATCTGCTGGATCATCGAAAAAGCAAGAGAGTTCCAGAAAAACATCTACTCCTGCTTTCTTGACTATGCCAAAGCCTTTGACTGTGTGGATCCCAACAAACTGTCAAAAATTCTTCAAGAGATAGGACTACCGGACCACTTGACCTGCCTCTTGAGAAACCTGTATGCAGGTCAGGAAACAACAGTCAGAACTGGACATGGAACAACAGGCTGGTTCCAAATAGGGAAAGGAGTACGTCAAGGCTGTATATTGTCACCCTGCTTATTGAACTTCTATGCAGAGTACATCATGAGAAATGCTGGGCTGGATGAAGCACAAACTGGAATCAAGATTGCTGGGAGAAATATCAATAACCTCCGATATGCAGATGACACCACCC
The DNA here is from genome assembly GCA_006410635.1 of Cephalophus harveyi. Lineage (NCBI taxonomy): Eukaryota > Metazoa > Chordata > Mammalia > Artiodactyla > Bovidae > Cephalophus > Cephalophus harveyi. The sequence continues at coordinate 35,537 of SJYT01045194.1, forward strand.
TTATGGCAGAAAGTGAAGAAGAACTAAATAGCCTCTTGATGAAAGTGGAATAAGAGAGTGAAAAATTTGGCTTAAAGCTCAACATTCAGAAAACTAAGTTCATGGCATCTGGTCCCATCACTTCATGGCAAATGGAGAAACAGTGTAAACAGTGACAGACTTTATTTTGGGGACTCCAAAATCACTGTGGAGAAGGCGATGGCACCCACTCCAGTACTCTTGCCTGGAAAATCCCATGTATGGAGGAGCCTGGTAGGCTGCAGTCCAGGGGGTCGTGAAGAGTCGGACACGACTGAGCGACTTCCCTTTCACTTTTCACTTTCATGCATTGGAGAAGGAAATGGCAACCCAGTCCAGTGTTCTTGCCTGGAGAATCCTGGGGATGGGGGAACTTCGTGGGCTGCAATCTATGGGGTCACACAGAGTCAAACATGACTGAAGTGACTTAGAAGTAGAAGAAAATCACTGCAGGTGTTGACTGCAGCCACGAAATTAAAAGACTTACTCCTTGGAAGAAAAGCTATGACCAATCTAGACAGCATATTAAAAAGCAGAGACATTACTTTGCCAACACAAAGGTCTGTCTAGTCAAGGCTATGGTTTTTCCAGTAGCCATGTATAGATATGAGAGTTGGACTATAAAGAAAGCTGAACACAGAAGAATTGATGTTTTTGAACTGTGGTGTTGGAGAAGACTCTTGAGAGTCCCTTGGACTGCAAGGAGATCCAACCAGTGTATCCTAAAGGAAATCAGTCCTGAATATTCATTGGTAGGACTGATACTGAAGCTGAAACTCCAATACTTTGGTCACCTGATGCAAAGAACTGACTCATTTGAAAAGACCCTGATGCTGAGAAAGATTGAAGGCAGGAGGAGAAGGTGACAACAGTGGATGAGATGGTTGGATGGCATCACGGACTCAATGGACATGAGTTTGAGTAAACTCTGGGAGTTGGTGATAGACAGGGAGGCCTGGTGTGTTGCAGTCCATGGGGTCACAAAGAGTCGAACATGACTAAGTGACTGAACTAACTGAAAATGGGAAATGTTGAGACTGTAGAACACTATCACCCGCATATTTGTTTATTAAGACAATTCTTGAAAGGGGGAGGAGCTTCTATTTGTGAAGAGGAATTATTAGAATTGTTGCAAGCAATAGATAAACATTGCTGCTGGTTCCCATCAATAGGGGCTTTGGATTTAAAAGTCTGGGAAAAGGTTGGAGCCAAGTTTAAAAAAGAACATGCAAAAGGAACTCCTCTCCTTATTTCTATTTGGAGCATGTGGGCATTAATTAACTCAGTACTGGAACCTTTGAAGACTTCTGATTCTTTTGATGAAAATGATGATAATTCTCTTGAATAACCTCAAAGTTCAGAGTATGTGAAGTCTGAGGGAAAGGGGAACCCATCTGCAAAAACCTGCTCCTTCAGCTCCCCAGGAAGACGATGAGGGATTTTTTCCTCCATCCCCTCCCCTTTGTCCTCCAAATCAGTATAGCAAGGGCAGTCGCCAAATTATGTCCAATCAAGGTTATATACCAGGATTGGGACTGGGCAAAAATCAACAAGGAAGAATTTATCCTTGACTATTCAAGATTTCAAGCCGCCCTCTTTTCACCAGTGGCCACTGCTCCTATTAATCTTCCTCCACCCACACTCATACCTCTTAATTGGAAAACAGATCAATCCACTATCCACTGTGTGGATAGAGCAGTGGCCCCTAAAACAAAAAAACAAACAAACAAACAAAAATGGAGGCTTTACATGAATTAGTTAATGAACAGCTTAACAAAGGACATATTATTGAGTCCTTTAGCCCTTGGAATTTTCCAGTGTTCATTATACAAAAGAAATCTGGTTAAGGGAGAATGCTTACTGATCTGAGAGCTGTTAATGCTGTTATTGTTTTAATGGGTGCTTTGCAGCCTGGTCTACCTAATCCTAAAATTATTCCAAGAAATTTGCATTTGTTTGCTATTGATCTTAGATATTGTTTTTTTATTATTCCTTTACATCCTGATGATAAACCTAGATTTGCCTTTTCAGTTCCTTCCATTAATTTAAAGGAGTCACATAAAGGATTTCAATGGACAGTATTACTTCAAGGTATGCTTAACAGTCCCACTATTTGTCAAAATTTTGTAGCCAAGGCTTTACATCCAATGCGACAGCAATTCCCCTATGCATATATCATTCATTATATGGATGATATACTATGTGCCTACCTGAAATTGATAGTCTATAGGAATGTTTTTAAAGCTAAAGGAATGTTTGGAATGTACTGGCTTGTATATAGCTCCTGATAAATTACAATACACTGAACCTTTTCAGTACTCAGGAAATAAAGTCACCCATACTGCAATCAAACCAAAAGAGGCAGATATGCAGAGACTCAATTAAAACCTTAAATGACTTACAAAAATTATTAGGAGATGTTAACTGGATTTGGCCTAAATTAGGGATTCCAACTTATTTTTTATCCCATTTATTCTATTAAGAGAAAATCCAGAGCTTAATAGCTCCCAACAAAAATTTCCTGAGGCTGAGGAAAAACTAGCAATTATAGAACAAGCTGTATAAAACTGCCAAATAGACAGAATAGACCCTTTGGAGCCTCTTCAGTTGTTTGTCTTCCCCACCCCTCATTCCCCTACTGGGTTGATTATGCAAACTCCTTTAACAGATTTATGAATATTCTTAGCTAATTCACAAACAAAATCTATTACCCTTTACTTAGATATGGTAAGCAAGTAAAGTCGCTCAGTCGTGTCCAACTCTTTGTGACCCCATGGACTGTAGCCTACCAGGCTCCTCCCTCCATGGGATTCTCCAGGCAAGAGTACTGGAGTGGGTTGCCATTTCCTTCTCCAGGGAATCTTCCCAACCCAGGGATCGAACCCGGGTCTCCCACATTCCAGGCAGGCACTTGAACCTCTGAGCCAATATAATTCTAAAAGGAAAAGAGTGTGTTCAACAGCTTACTGGACATGATCCCTGCCTTATTTGGACTACACCAACTTCCAAGGAATTAAAATATTCTCTTCAAAATTCATTATCCATTGTCTTGGCAACAAGCTTTAGCTGTCCAATATGTTGGACAAATTGGCAACCACTATCCTGATTTGCCTATATGTTGCAGTTTTTAAAACAAACAAGATGGATTTTGCCTAGAATTACTAGTGTCAACCCCAATCCGTCCGTTCCTCTCAATTTTACAGATGGCACTAGCTGAGGGAAAGCAGGATATATAGGCACTTTTATGCTAGTAATTGAAACACCTGGATATTCTGCACAACAAGCAAAAATTCTAGCTATTATAAACATATCACAAAATATTCCCCAAGCAATTAATATCTTATCTGATTCTCAATATTCTGTACATGTCACTAAACATATATAAACAGCAACTATTAAGGATACTATCCCATCCACATTGTATACACTTTTTACAAATTTACAATAGGTTATTAGACACTGACAGTTTCCATTCTACATTACTCATATTCGGGCTTATACTATTTTACCAGGGCCTTTAACAGAAGGAAACACTCAAGCTGACGCGTTTTTATTTCCAGCCTTACAGAGGCATCAGTCTTTCATGACCTGACACACTGTAATTCAAAATATTTAAAAACCAAGTTTCACATCACTTGGGCTCAAGCTAACCAGATTGTGAGCACTTGTCCTACACGTCAGATGGTTGCGATAACCATGTCTCCAACAGAAACTGGGGGAATTAATCCTCATGGCCTGAGGCCAAATCAGATCTGGCAGATGGATGTAACTCACCTTCTATCCTTTGGAAAACTTGTTTATGTACATGTCACAGTTGATATTAACTCTAAATTTATCTGGGCAACTGCTTGCTCTGGAGAATCTACAAGACATGTTATTTCACATTTGCGTAGCTGCTTTGCTACTATGGGCCTCCCACAAAATATAAAAACAAACAATGGCCCAGCTTACACTAGTTCTGCTTTAGGGATTTTTTAAAGGCTTGGTCTATGAAAACATCATACAGGAATTCCCTATAATCCCCAAGGACAAGCTAGTGTAGAACAAGCTAACAGATTCCTAAAGAAATGTTACAAAAACAGAAAGGGGGAGATGGAATGTCACTTCCACTGCAGCAAAAATTATATAAAGCATTATTTACTTTAAATTTTTTACATCAAGATAATGATTTCACTGCAGCAGAATGGCATTTTATAAAGGAACAAAAAGAAATTCACCCCAAACCACCTGTTTGGTGGTATGATCCAGAAACACACTCATGGCATAGGGGGAATCTGATAACCTGGGGAAGGGGTTTCACTTGTGTTTCACCAGGTGATTCAGAAACACCCATTTGGATTCACTTGTGTCATCTGAAACTGTACCATGAGCGAACTCCCATGGAAGAGATACTTCGCATGGGATGTAGAGACCCCAGTAATGAGTTTCAAAAGCATGAGTCTGAAACAAAGATAACGATTCCCCTCCTGTCGACACATTAGAACAAGATCCCCACTTGGGGACAAATTAAAAGATGAACACAGAAATCAGAGGAGATCTTAGAAAATGAAGAGAAAGCTGTCACTCCTAACAACCCGGGTGTTGCCTTGTTTGCTCTTATCCCCACCGCAATGAGCATACATACCCCTAGCAACAGCTGAATCTAAAAATTATACTTATTGGGCATGTATACCTAACCCCCCATTACAAAAACCTGTTGATTGGGGGGATTCTATGATCCTTATTTATGTTAATGATTCTTCCTGGATACCAGAACCTGAAGATACACGGCTTCCTCTTTTTAAACAAGAAGAAGAGACTCCCTTCAGTGTTGCTTATGGGTATGAATCCTGGCCAATTTGAGTAGGACCAGTTACAGGATCTATTAAGTTATCTGGGCAAGCCTGGCTGTCCACCAATTCTTTAAATAGCAACTAGGCAGAGGAACCAGAGATCAAACTGCCAACATCCGCTGGATCATGGAAAAAGCAAGAGAGTTCCAGAAAACCATCTACTTCTGCTTTATTGACTATGCCAAAGCCTTTGACTGTGTGGATCACAATAAACTGTGGAAAATTCTGAAAAAGATGGGAATGCCAGACCACCTAACCTGCCTCTTGAGAAAACTGTATGCAGGTCAGGAAGCAACAGTTAGAACTGGACATGGAACAACAGACTGGTTCCAAATAGGAAAAGGAGTAAAAAAAATTCCAAATTTGGGATGGATGTTATTCCTTGACATTTAATACCAGTGCAAACTGGCATTTTATATTCAGGCTTGTGTGAGAGATCCTTATGTACTCTTGAAAAGAACAATTCCTATCAATGAAAGTGTACAATAACTTTCTTGCCAGGACTGAAAATTATATACTTGCTTAAATCCTTCACTTTATAATTCTAATCACTCATTTGTTATATGAAGAAGGAGATGAGGAATATGGCTTCCAGTAAATCAAACTAGACCTTGGGAAGGCTCTTCTGAAACACATCCTCTTTTAAAAGTTATAAAGAAAGTACTACAACATTCCAAAATGCTTATTGGACTCCTTATGGCAGCTATTACGGGAATTATCGCCATAGCCACGACAGCAGTAATAGCCACTGCATCAAACTATATAAACGACCACATTTGTACAGCAGTGGCACCAAAATGCAAGTTCTGCCTGGGGAAGTCAAGCCCACATTGACCAAGAAATTAATGAACAAGTGATTGATTTAGAAAATGCAGCTCTCCTACTACGGGACGAAGTACAAAATTTTAAGTTACAAACTCATCTTCAGTGTGATTGGAGTATCTCTTCATTTTGTGTCATACCTCATAAGTATAATCAAAGTGCATATACTTGGGATTGATTATCTAAACATTTGAAAGGACACATTCATAATAATCTATCCTTAGATATTTCCCAGTTACAGGCTACTATTTCTAATATGCAGAATGCTCACTTACAATTACTCCCAGAAACTGATTTTGAAGAAATTGAGGAAAGCTTACATTAACTTAACCCCATGATGTGGATTAAAACTTTAGGAGGACGTTGCTTGGTACAATAATATCAGGATGTAAATTTTTAACTGTTTTGTGTCTAATCCTCAGATGCACGAGAAAAACCATCCGAGAACTGATGAAAAAGGAAGTTGCTAGGATGGCGTATCTACTCCTGTAAAAACAAAAAGTGGGAGATGTAGTGGGAATTCCTAATAATGTACTTTCACAGCCTTGAGAAATTCCACAGAAATAGCACCTGGAAAAACAGCATATATTAAGAAGTTGTGTTAATGATTATCTTTCTTGTTTTTCTTAAGAATAATCTCCTTGTTACAAACCCCAAGGCCAGACTCAGAAGGGAGTATGACTGGGATCCTGAAAGCATGGGCCTTGGAACACCGGGTCCGAGTCAGGCGTGAACGCTGCCTATGCACCTGCTGATTGTTGAGACAAGCCCAAAAGGAAACGGCCTGGGGTAAAAACAAGGAGATCTGGACTATGTCAGTGTAGTGTCTTGGGAAGGTGAGGTGAAGTCGCTCAGTCGTGTCCGACTCTTTGCGACCCCGTGGACTGTAACCTACTAGGCTTCTCCGTCCATGGGATTCTCCAGGCAAGAATACTGGAGTGGATTGCCATTTCCTTCTCCAGGGGATCTTCCCGACCCAGGGATCGAACCCGGGTCTCCCGCATTGGAGGCAGACGCTTTACACCGGGTCCGAGTCAGGCGTGAATGCTGCCTATGCACCTGCTGATTGTTGAGACAAGCCCAAAAGGAAACGGCCTGGGGTAAAAACAAGGAGATCTGGACTATGTCAGTGTAGTGTCTTGGGAAAGATAACATAAAAAATAGTCTTGTAGTCTGCAATTAGGAATAAAAGCTGGACTCAAAGTGGACTCTGCAGCTCAGTCCCATAGAGGCTGCATGTCCCCTGACCCATCGCACCAGATTTCATGTTCTGTCTTCATTCTTGTCGCTCGCTCCCACACCATTAGGGCAACACAACCCCAGAGATGATAGACAGTGTTTAGTAAATCCCACCCTCCATTAGACCATCCACTGCCTGGGTCATGCTCTAATACCTGGAATCAGCTTCAAGGCATTCTCCAGGTACTGATCTTCTGTGATAGGGTGACCATTTAACTTCAGCTCCAGGGTGAAATCCCGAACAGCCCAGATAAAGTCTGGAAAGAAACTCACAAACTCTGTGGAATCTTCTACTCCATCAGGTCTTGGAGAGGACTTGGCCTGGATAAGTTCTGTGAGCTCTGTCACATAGCTAGGACTTGGTTAAAGAAAAGCAACAGCCTCTGCACAATTCCTACATTTCCCCCAATTAAAAAGTATTATCATCACTCTCTTTGGCCCTGGGTCCCCTCTGCTCCACCAAAGGCAACTAAATGATAGGGAAGGAGAAATGACTCTAACTTGGAGGTTCAGTTTCTGAAAGGATACTACAGCTGTTCCAGGGCCTGGTGGTTGATGGTGCTCATGCTATTGTAGACAAAGGTGCTACATAGAAGCACAGCCAGGGCAAAGATCCACGAGTCATTCTTAGGGTCACCCTAGAAATCACATTTAAACAAGAGGTTTAGGATTTTACTCCTAAATTAAAAAGTCATTCATCCATTGATTCTATCATGCTTTCATGTATTATTTCAGTTAACACACTCACCATGCATAGACACTATTTGAAGACAGATGCAAATACAAATATCAGCTTTGACAATTACAAAGACTTTTTACGTTTGTGATTTTTTTCATATATAAAGTGATTCTAATCTTCATAAGACTTTCTTTTCCCTCAATGGATGAAGGAAAATAACATATACATAAAAACTAGTACAGTACTTGGTATGTAACTATGTATTCAGTGATGAGTGTTAGTACTTCTTCATTCCACACATATTTATTAATCATAGCTCATATAAAATAGACCAGAGTTGGCATAACTGCACTTTTAAATTATATTCAATCAATAAATATCTACAAAAGTTACTCAGTACTCTCCCACTGTTCTTAGATTCCAAAAAGCAATGTAAAAATGACAATTATTCCTTTCAGGACACCTATTTCAAATAAGTGACAAACACCCATAACAATAAATGCAGTGAAGATGACAGTACCTATAGAAAGCTGACATCTTAGTAATGTCTATAAGCAGAGAAACTTATACCTATAACATTCTTTAAATGTATGTCTGTAAAGGAAGAGCCGAGCTATGAAAGTTGGAGAAAGAATGTGACATGAAAGCTTCCTCAAAGTCTTGAACTGAGTATTAAAGAATTGGTAAAATGTGGACTTCAAGAAATGAAGGCGATCCCATAGACAGAAGCACTCACAGAGGCAAATTAGAGATGAGAGAATACTGGGGTCTTATAATTAAAATAGAGTTACTTCATTTGACCGGAGCAGAGGGTGAATGGGGAAGTGAATTTGAAGCTCTGGTGCAACCTGATGAAGGGCCTTAAAGGCCAGGCTAATTTGTTTCTATAAATCATAGCATTTTCTAAATAGTAGCATAAATCTATATGTTGTTTCTACTGTAAAGAGTGTGTAAAGCTACTGCCTAGAGCAAATGGAAAAACTGATTTATGACAAGACAATTCTATATGGGAATTTGGAGGGAAATAGTCTATTCATTACTTTATTTCCCCAAAACTCAGTCTTAGAAAATAATCAATTAGAAGAAGAACTGGCATTTATGGCAAACAGCCAATTATTTCAACAACAAGACTATATCATTGTTTGACATATGACTTTCAAGATAAAAACAGAATTTCTAATTCTCCTTTGGGAAGAAATATAAAAAGCTACAGAAATTTAGGTATTATTTCCAAATAAGTCTAAAGTTAATGAAACAAAGAAATGTAACTTCTTTCATCCATTAGTAGAAAGCTAAAATACCAAAAAATCCATCTTCAAATGTTTCTTGTAGGACAAACATGTTTTATAGAACCACCACATCTAGAGGTATCTCACAGCTTTCTAAAATGCTCTGTGAGCAGTTGATGAATTTCGTCACAGAAAACGTAAACCCATCTCTTAACTTCAACCTTTAAATACACTCTTCGTCTGATAGCTAAGAAGATGAATCAAAAATCCTTCCTCTCACCCAGATTGATTGTTTCTCCTCTTTTTTACCAACGCACCTTTATAACTTAACTGTAAGTGATGGGAACTGTCAAGTCCTGCCTGGATCACCTTTCAAGACCTTTAAAGGACTTATTCCCCTAGCTGTTGGGAGTGCCAGTGAAAGAGTCTTCAGGTGTCAGCCCTATTAATTAGAAAGGCTCCCAAAGTAACTTTTCGATAATTTACTAGCACCATTGTCCCAAGTCAGAGCAACTCAAAAGAACCATTCTTGCCCAGAGCTCCCAGGAAATTGACAGGAGTTGGTGATTGCAATGTAGTTAAAATTCCTCCTCTCTCCAACCTGCTTCTTTACCAATCACCCTTTATTAAATCTGACTGCACATGTGTGGCAGAGAAGGCGATGGCACCCCACTCCAGTACTCTTGCCTGGGAAATCCCATGGACGGAGGAGCCTGGTAGGCTACAGTCCATGGAGTCACGAAGAGTCAGACGCGACTGAGCGACTACCCTTTCACTTTTCACTTTCATGCATTGGAGAAGGAAATGGCAACCCACTCCAGTGTTCTTGCCTGGAGAATCCCAGGGACGGGGGAGCCTGGTGGGCTGCCGTCTGTGGGGTCACACAGAGTCGGACACGACTAAAGTGACTTAGCAGCAGCAGCAGCACATGTGTGGTCTTTGAGAACAAGACCTTTACTTTGGTCTCTGATGTCTACCTTATTTGAGCCTCCCTGGTGACTCAGTTGGTAAAGAATCCACCTGGAATGCAGGAGACTCGGGTTTGATCCCTGGGTCAGGGAAGATCCCCTGGAGAAGGAAATGGCAATGCACTCCAGTATTCTTGCCTGGGAAATCCCACGGACAGAGGAGCCTGGTGGGCTACAGTCTGTGGGGTCACAAGAGTCAGACACAACTTAGCAACTAAACCACCAATACAATCTACCTTCTTAAGTCCAAAGGCCTAGAATTCAGCTGTTCAATTGTTATTTGTTAAAAGAAATCAAGTCATCCATGCAGTGCCAAGAAATAAAATATTTTATTTAATATATATCTAATAACCTTTCCTAGAAGTGGGATTCAAATAAACCATAGTTTGCCTCATTTACTATAGTTGACTTCTGGATTTTACAAGTAGACTATAGCAGCTAAAGTTCTACAATCATCAAGCGATAAGGAGAAAACCCAGAATAAAAAGGATTTATCTGTGACCTTCCACCTCACCTTTTCCACATCCCCCAAGCCCTCGGTGTCCAGAAGGACCAGGGTGTGGTTCTCCTTGGAGGGGTGGGGCACACACCACATCCAGATGCCCTTGGTTTCAGACTGCACTGTGGAGCCCAGAGGGAAACCTGCCAAGGGAGGGGAGAAAGCAATATGCAATCACAGCAGATAATCTAAGCCACCAAGGGGTTACAAAGTCAGACTTTCTAGAATGCGAGTACCTTAGTACATGTGATGGTGCTGTCTCTACCTCAACAAGAATGCCCTACTTTGTGTGTTCTCTGTTTCAAGGAGAAGGGGATATTAATTGAGATAATGATACCAGCATGGAGACAAAGAGGTATCCATGAATCAGATAAAACAGAGGTTATGGCTAACTGTAACAAGAGCATTTTGAAAGAATGGTGAGTTTCAAAAGTGGAGAAGTGAATTACAGTGAGATATGGGCATGGAAAAAAAGTAAAAAAAAAAAAAAAAGAAATTGAGATTGTATTTTTTTCAGAAAAAATTATTTTTAAAAAAGTGGGAGAGTTTGCGAGGTTTTAGCCACAATAGGATATGAAATCCAGGAAGAATTTTTAAGATGATAGATAATGAAATATCTTTATGTTGTTGAGAATGTTCAATAAAAAACAAAATGTTCTGAAAGTGAGAAGACAACTGCAAGAGCACAGTATTTAATCAGGTAGAATAAGGTAGGATTTTTGCATATGTTGAAGAAATTTTGCGTTACAGGAATAAAACAGGGAACATGATAACAGATCACAATAAGGTAGTGATTGGAGAAGGCAGTGGCACCCCACTCCAGTACTCTTGCCTGGAAAATCCCATAGGCAGAGGAGCCTGGTAGGCTACAGTTCATGGGGTCGCTAAAAGTCAGACACGACTGAGCGACTTCACTTTATCTTTTCACTCTCATGCATTGGAGAAGGAAATGGCAACCCACTCCAGTGTTCTTGCCTGGAGAATCCCAGGGACGGGGGAGCCTGGTGGGCTGCCGTCTATGGGGTCACACAGAGTCGGACACGACTGAAGCGACAGCAGCAGCAGCAGCAGCAGCAAGGTAGTGATTTTAGTGGTGAGAATTAGAAGTGGAAGATCGGCTTATTCAGAGGAATTTGTTTCTCCTTCACATGACCAAGGAAGAAAACTAGGAAACTAAGATGTCAGCTAGAATCAAACAATTGGGCTCTAACCAAGTACAATACTCACCACGGTTCTGTCCTGCAAGACGGTTCATCAAGTAGGATTTGCCTGTACGATACAGTCCTACAATGGCCACCACCACCACTGGCTGAGAAATCTTCTCAAGAATCTGTAGAGCTTTCTGGTTCACTGACAGAGTCTCATTGTCATTTTCCACCAGACAAATGGGGTCCGTCATGTTGGGTCCAGAGGCCATGGCAACCTAGAAGAGCTTTCTACTAGAAATAAGATTACAGGCAGAGTTATGCAAGAGCTTTCCAGTAGAGATAAGATTACAGGCAGAGTTATACAAGGCATCTGTCAACTTCAAATTCAGTAAGACTTTTGTACTTTCCATGAGACAACAGGTAACCTAGAATTAGTATACTACAGAGGTTTTCCTCCATCATTTCCTCAAATCTCTGATGATGTTTTTAATGAAACACAAACTATTATCACTATCTATAATTTTACTTCAATAATAATAACAATAAAATTCAAGTTATTGTTACCATGCACTAAAGGCCTACAACATACCAAGCCCCAATCCTAAAGGAAATCAATCCTGAATATACATTGCAAGGACCAATGCTGAAGCTGAAGCTCCAATATTTTGGCCACTTGATGCAAAGAGCTGACTCACTGCAAAAGACCCTGATACTGGGAAAGACTGAAGGCAGGAGGAGAAGGGGATGACAAAGGATGAGATGGTTGGATGGCATCACCGATTCAATGGATATGAGTTTCAGCAAACTCTGGGAGATGGTGAAGGACAGGGAAGCCTGGCATGCTGCAGTCCATGGGGTTCCAAAGAGTCAGACATGACCGAGCGACAGAACAATGAACAATGATACATAAAATACATGTGTGATGCTGTTCAGTAGCTCAGTCATGTCTGACTCTTTGTGACCCCATGAACTGTAGACCACCAGGCTCCTCTGTTCATGGAATTTTCCAGGCAAGAATACTGGAACACTGCCATTTCCTACTCCAGGGGATCTTCCCAACCCAGAGATTGAACCCTCTGTCTCCTGCACCTTCTGCATTGGCAGGTCAATTCTGTACCACTGAGCCACCTGGGAAGCCCGCATAAAGCACAAACCCCACTAAGTTCATATTTAAAAGAACCAACCATGCTATTCGAGACTTGGAACATTCAGCCTCATTCCCCAACCTCTGGGGATCAGAGAAGAGCTGAAAACTGAGTAATCATCAATGACCAATGATTTAATCAACCATAGCTATTGAATGAGGCTTCTATTTAAAAAACTGAAAAAAAAAGCTAACTAAAATGGTTCAGAGAGCTTCTGGCTTGATTAACATGGAGGTTTCCAAAGGATAGTATGTCCAGAGGGAACATGGAAACTCCATAGCCCTTTCTTGCTGCTGCTGCTGCTAAGTTGCTTCAGTCGTGTCCAACTCTGTGCGACCCCACAGATGGCAGCCCACCAGGCTCCCCCGTCCCTGGGATTCTCCAGGCAAGAACACTGGAGTGGGTTGCCATTTCCTTCTCCTACCCCTTTCTTACTTTCAAGCATTTCTTCTCTCTTGCACTTCCTGGATTGTATCCTTTCTTTTATTTATTTAAATAAATCAGTAACCTAGCAAGTAAACTATTTTTCCTGATTTCTATAAACCTTCCTAGCAAATTATTGAACCTGAGGAGAAGATTGTGGGAACCTCCACTGTATAGCCAGTTAGAAGCCCAAGTGACAACCTAGACTAGCAGTTTGTGTCAGAATTGAGGGACTCAACCCTTAGCCTGTGGACTGTGGAGTATGGACTAACTCTGAGAAATTAGTGTGTCAAAATTGCTTAGTATGATTATATGCCCACATAAGTGATGACCAGAAGTGAAATATGGAGAATAGAAATTTGAGAGGAGAAGCTGAATTTTTCCTTTTCAGGGTAAAGACAAACAATAGATGATCAGAAGCCCTGAGGAGAGACTCTCTGGAAAATTATGATATTTTAAAGAAGCACATATATGGGAAATTTGAAAAGGCACACACAGGCCCAGGGAAGATGCATAAAAGAAAAGCCTAAAAAGACTTTATTTTCTCTCTTTAGCTTAATCCCAAACCTCAAAACCAAGGACAAATTTAGTGAAAGACTTCCTTGGAACAAAACTGGTATACAAACAATTCGAAATGTGACTGCTTTTACAAATGCCCAACATCACTAATTACTGCTGCTGCTGCTGCTAAGTCACTTCAGTTGTGGAGAACTGCAAATCTCCAATATTTGTTACTTGGGTTTTGGGTGTTTGTTTTTTTTTTTTCTTTTAACAACAGCCCTTCTTATTGGCCATTTATTTTTTTTAAAATCTTACAGAAAAACCTGAACCAACTTTTTAACCGACCCAATATATTTAGAGAGATAAAGTAAATGTAGCAAAAGGTGACCACTGGGTAAATCTATACAAAAAGAAAATGAGATTTCCTTGTAACTGTTTTCTAAGGCAAAGTTTGATTTGAAAAATTAAATATTAAAAGCACTATTATACCATGGATCTCTTGGCATATTTTTGGTTGCTATTATGCTAAAGTTCCCTAAAATATCTATGCATGTTTCATTATCAGAATGTATAAGCATGATATTATATTCAATTATCTAAACTATTGTTTTATATTTACAGGTCAAACACTCTAGATACATTTAATACTATCAAAAGATACTTCAAAAAATACCGTGGATCTCTTGGCATATTTTTGGTTGCTATTATGCTAAAGTTCCCTAAAATATCTATGCATGTTTCATTATCAGAATGTATAAGCATGATATTATATTCAATTATCTAAACTATTGTTTTATATTTACAGGTCAAACACTCTAGATACATTTAATACTATCAAAAGATACTTCAAAAACCAACCAAACAAACAAAAAATCACTCTATCAGTTACTACTCATGTAGTCTTAAACAAGGAGCCCCGCGTAGTTAAACTTAAGTTTTTAAAGATAATTATAGGGGTAATGTGAGAAAAATTATAGATCCAGTATGGTGGATGTTTTAATAATAAAATTAGATACTATAAGCTTGTATCTAAGCATATCACAAAACACAAAACAGAATTTCAGAACATGTTTGTTGAATTAGATGAAGATTTATCCACAAAAATTGTACTGAACAGATTGGTCCATTGGGTTCTGCATTTGAACACAATCTGTGAATTCCAGGTTACTAAGAAACAAGGTCAACAAATAAAAATTTTTTTTATCAGAGAAAAGCAGCAAGCAGTTTCATACACTGCTCCTGCACCATTTGCTTTTGTCTAGTTCTTCAGTGTGGGAATCAAGAATACAAAGGAAAACAGGAGCCTCTAACAGCCACATTATAATTTCTAGAATTGTCCAGTTCCCTCCTTAAAGGGAAGATTACAGGAAGCTGTAGGAAGATGTGAGATGAACCACTGCAAACAACTTTATAAAAACCAGTTCTGTCTTCCCCTTAATAAATCATTCATCCACGCATTGTTTGTTGTGTCTCTTTTGTGACCCCATGGACTGTAGCCTGCCAGACTCCTCTGTCCACGGGATTTCCCAGGCAAGAATACTGGAGTGGGTTGCCATTTCCTCCTCCAGGGGATCTTCCCAACCCAGTGATTAAACCCACAACTCCTGCAGCTCTTGCTTAAAAGGCAGATTCTTTACCACTGAGCCACTTAGGAAGCCCCCCACACACACCTCCCTCAATGAATATTCTGCTGCTGCTGCTAAGTTGCTTCAGTCGTGTCCAACTCTGTGCAACCCCATAGACGGCAGCCCACCAGGCTCCCCCGTCCCTGGGATTCTCCAGGCAAGAACACTGGAGTGGCTTGCCCTTTCCTTCTCCAAGGCATGAAAGTGAAAGTGAAAGTGAAGTTGCTCAGTCGTGTCGGACTCCTAGTGATCCCATGGACTGCAGCCCACCAGGCTCCTCTGTCCATGGGATTTTCCAGGCAAGAGTACTGGAGTGGGGTGCCATTGCCTTCTCCATTGAATATTTTACCTCTAATCAAAAATACCCCATCCATTCAATGATAAAAATAAGAAAAAAGATGAAATCAAAAAACCCTACAAGGATGCCCCCACACGCTCCCCTGAGTGTGTCTTTTTGCTTTTGCCTCAGTAAACTGCTTCTTTGTTCTCTTTGCTCAAAAAGCAAACAAACAAACAGAAAAACTCACAGATCTGTAGATCTCTGATTTCTTACTGTGAATGGGCTACAAAATTCTGAACTTGTATATTAACAAAGT
This sequence comes from Cephalophus harveyi, assembly GCA_006410635.1. Classification (NCBI taxonomy): domain Eukaryota; kingdom Metazoa; phylum Chordata; class Mammalia; order Artiodactyla; family Bovidae; genus Cephalophus; species Cephalophus harveyi. The sequence goes on from SJYT01045194.1 coordinate 51,261, forward strand.
GCACCTGTTCAGTCCTACTCAGGATTGGTTTTCCAAATTTCATCTACAGAAGAATTATCCAAAGGGATTGTTAAACCCAGATGGTATATATTTTTTAAACACTACAAACGGCTCCAACTTCATAACCATGAAAAGCAAACCAACAAACACAACAGACGGGAGAGGAGAGATAGAGAGAGAAGGAGAAGAGAACGAGAGTTTTGATGAGATTTTAAATCTTAAATTATTAAAAATCAGCTATGTGGGTACTAAATTTATCTGTACATAGATAAATTTTCAGAGCTCTCTCTGTGAAGCTTTCTTAAGTATGACTGATATAAAGGTGAAAAGAAATGATCTCTTTAAGTTATAATCGCCTGTAACTGCCTTGGCAGGAAATATCTTGCTCTCTGAGTTCAAATGCCAGCTACAGAGCTTGACAAAGCAAGACAGACAAAATTCCATAAGGGCTCTTTCTAGAAGCAGCACATCCAGGAAGACACGGTGTGCCTGTCACTTTGCAGCCCTACTGATCCAAACAGAGAAGCTGTAGCTCCCCAAATAAAGCCAGCTGTAGACCTCTGCACTCCAGACAATAAGCGATCTCCTCTTCTTCAGTTGTCACATTGAATCAGAAATCAATTTTAGATAGCACATAAAAGATGGACATACCTGCTCCACACACCAGGAGTCCAAGAATGGTTCCAGTTGCCTCTCACCGTTTGCTCACTTGCTCCTTCCACCCCTTTGGCTCTCCTTTATCAAAGGCAAAGAAGACTGAGCAAGCCAGTCCTCTCTTCCAGTATAGTGATGTGTTCAAACTGAAATTGAAAGTAATTCATGCTCTTTCTGAGGTAACAGAGTCATGCCAGATTCTATGACTACAGCACAAATATGGGTGTGTGGAGCAGAGTGAGAGGAAATTAGAAAAAGCCAGTCCAGAATTACTGAATTAGGACTGCAGAATGTGAATCCTAACACACTCCACCACTTCTCTATGGTGGAATTTCAGCCACGTTAAAGGCTTCCACGGCCTCTCTTCTCTCCTGGGCATAAGACTGCTTGAAGTAAGTGAAATTGAGCTGTGTAAACCAAGTATATTTCAAGCATTTTTTTTCTCAGCAAGGATTTCTGGGTACTGTGTTAGTGAAGAACTCTTAAACATTTTAAATCTGTTCCTTAATACATATATTTAATGAAACAAGTATCTTTTAAAATAAAAAAATAAGTAAGGATGAAAATGAGTAACCCTTCATGGTATTATCCAAGGTGCTCACTACTGGCTGGACATTTTCATACTTCCCCAAAACATGAGCCCTCAACTAACATAGGTACCACCCCCTTTCTACAGAAATTTAGCCAATTGGACCAGTTTCAGAGGGGTTTATTTGATCAGGTAAGAAAATGATTGGATGTACCTGTTTGTTAGTGAGGAAGGCAATGGAGCCATGTAAAAAGAAAAACAGGTTTGGTAGGAAGATGCCCAAGGAAGTCAGGCCGTGAGGCTCCTTCTGCCTGGTCTCCACTGTCCTCAGCACTTTGCAGTGGAAACTTTTCCAGAAAAGGCCAGATAGTAAACACTTTAGGATTTGCAGGCCATAGGTCTCTGTCACAATTATTCAGCAGGAGCATACATAGACAAAGATAAACAAACGGGTGTGGCTATGTTCCCATAAGACTTCATTTACAAAAGTAGACAACGGGGCAGATTTGGCCTCTGGCCATGGTTTGTCCACCCCTGGCTTAGTTAAGTGTGCTGCTGCTACTACATGCTAGGGGTGGTCACCTTCTCATGTATGGTTGTTTTACAGGATAAATGGAATGGCCTAAGTCCAAGGTCTCAGGCTGAATGTCTACTTCTATGGCAATTTGGGTCTCAGTATCCTTATCATTTCGGAGCAGAGAGACAGAAAAGGAATATGCTTTCTGTCCATCTGTCTGAGCATCATCCAAGTGAGTTCCTGCCTGGGTCCTTCAGCCATGTATCCACATGTCTACACAACTCACTGTCCAACTCCCAACAATAGAGCATTGCCAGTAGCTCCTAAAGAGGCCGAAGAGAAACAAGGGCTCTCTGGTAGATAGTCAGTGGTAATGGGGAAGAGGCTGGTTTGGTTGTTGGACTCCTGCTGCGGGGCTACCAGCCTCTTTGAGTGAGGAAGCCTAACATCTAGGTACATGTCAAGGTGACTTCCTCCAGCCTGAGTAAGCTGTCCTTTGCTGAAATATGTACAGACTTTCCTGCCTGCATTTGCTAGACTGTTCATTCCAAGCACAGATTAAAGAACACAGTTCCAACGGAAGCAGCACAAGGCAGACACTGCCACCATGTGGCAACTCAAAATCATCACCCATCCAGTAATATATGAATTTTCCTGCAACAAGATCTTTGTTGAATTCAATATAAATTCAATATAGAATCTATAGAAATTCAACTATTAAAAAGTGTGAATCCACATATACAAATATACCACATGCATGCAATAATAATTTTGATTCCATTAGTTTCTTAACATAAACACTGGCTATAATGTAAGTTCTCTTATTTTTAGTAGCTAAATCATGTCTGACTCTTTTGTGACCCCATGAACTGCAGCCTGCCAGGCATCTCTGTCCATGGGATTTCCCAGGCAAGAATACTGGAATGCGTTTGCCATTTCCTTCTCCAGGGGCTCTTCCCAACCCAGGGATCGAACCCACATCCCCTGCATTAGCAGGCAGATTCTTTTCCCTTGAGCCACCTGGGAAGCCCTTGTAAGTTCACTAAAGGTTAATTGAAATGAAGAGAGAAGTAGTAAGGTCTTAAGCTCCTTTGGAAAGAATGTTTATTCTTGGGTTCTCCCTCCCAGAATAGAGACATGGATGCACACAGCTTATTTGAGAAGCAGTGACAGGAAGCCAGAAGAAGGGTGAAGAAGGATAGCGAGAGTAAGAAAGGGAAAATGGAAAAAGTCAAAAAGGTGAATTATTGAGCTTGTTACCCTTGTGGGAAACTGCAAATCAATCTCAAGATGGATATTCTGAAGAACTACATTGAATGTGTTTCTGAAGTGTCCCTTTGAAGGACAACGTGAGAATTTTTCCAACAATTTATGTTTCCCTTCAGTTGAGAGTTACCTTAGAGGTCTTTAACCCCTCTAAACTTCTAGGCTGTGCTTGTGTAAAATGAGCTGCCTTTCATAGCTTGAAAAAAAAGCCTGAGAGAGGGTGAATAAGACACTCGAATAGGACGTAGAAGTATGCTAACTGGTACCATAAGTGCAGTGGGTTTGAGAACGGAGGCAAGAGGCAGAAGGAGCAGATAGTAAGTACTGGAAATTACTGAAGCCTAGGAATTGCAAAATACAGTGACCTAATCTGAATAATCTTTTCAGACAAAGCCTTGTACTAAAAGCAAGTTAAAATTCTGCATTTAAAAATGTATCTTTTTAAAAGCAATAAAATTTTTGCAAGTTAGTAATGAATGACACCATTAGGTCAAATTTCACAGGAAAGTGAGCGTTGGTTAGAGCACTGAAGCTGCTTTTTCCCAATAACATTTGCCAAACAAGGGAATGTACCATCAGTTTTGAAGGCATTATAAGATAAGGGGCCAGAGCTCAAAAGCCAGAACTTGTCCAAAGAGTCTATGGGGATGTAATATACTACCGTTGCCATGGTGACCAGAGTTAACAGCACTGTACTGTATGTTTGAAAGTTGCTAAGAGAGTAGAAGAAGGCTGAGAACTGATGCTTTTGAACTGTGGTGTTGGAGAAGACTCTTGAGAGTCCCTGGGACTGCAAGGAGATCCAACCAGTCCATTCTGAAGGAGATCAACCCTGGGATTTCTTTGGAAGGAATGATGCTAAAGCTGAAACTCCAGTACTTGGGCCACCTCATGCGAAGAGTTGACTCATTGGAAAAGACTCTGATGCTGGGAGGGATCGGGGACAGGAGGAGAAGGCGACGACAGAGGATGAGATGGCTGGATGGCATCACGGACTCGATGGACGTGAGTCTGGGTGAACTCCGAGAGATGGTGATGAACAGGGAGGCGTGGCGTGCTGCGATTCATGGGGTCGCAAGGAGTCGGACACGACTGAGCAACTGAACTGAACTGAAGAGAGTAGATGTCAAAATTTTCATTAAGTGAATATAATCTATATTAAAAAAAAAAAAAAAAAAAACAAAAAAAAAACCTCATAGCAAACAAAAGGCCAGAACCAAATGGCATCACTGGGAAATTATACCAAACATACAAAGAACAACTTACAACAGTCCTTCTTAAACTCTTCCAAAGGATTGAAGAGGAGGAAACACATCCAAAGTCATCCTATGAGGTCACCATCACCCTGATACAAAGATACTACATTAAAAAAAAAAAAGTCTAGGCTTAAATTCCCACAGGCACTTTATAGCAGCCAATGTGTATGCAGTTGTAACTGTAAAAATAAAGCCAATGCTATTAGGATTCAGTTCAGTTCAGTCGTTCAGTCGTGTCCGACTCTTTGCGACCCCATGAATCGCAGCACGCCAGGCCTCCCTGTCCA
>SJYT01045197.1:1693-24772 GCA_006410635.1 Cephalophus harveyi
TAATGTATGCTTTTGAATATGCTATCTAGGTTGGTCATAACTTTTCTTCCAAGGAGTAAACGTCTTTTAATTTCATGGCTGCAGCCACCATTTGCAGTGATTAAGAGAATATTTTTTCATGATTTTCAAACTGCTCATCAAAGTGAGTTAGTTCCCTTGGATAGTCCCTTAGTTCCTAAAATACATTTATGTTGATAAATCAAAAGGAAGCTATATAAGCTTTAAATAAAATCAAAATAGTTTTATTGTATGTGTATATATATATTATATGGATATTATGTATAATCTATATATACACAAGTGGAAAATAAATTTGGTATTATTTTAAAGAATTTTATAGATTTAAAATTTTTAATTTTCATCATTGTATTTAAATCTAAGTGGAATTAATACACAACAAAACAAAAAATGATAGGAAATGAGAAAAAGTTCAATGCAAAAACACCGTCAAATAAGAATGATGCAATATGCTTAGTAATGAAGAATTCTATTCTATTCAGGGAATTTTTATTCTGTGACTTTGAAGACATTTTCTTCTCTCATTAAAAAAGAATGTAATGAGTTCAAGAACATTTTAACCAGGAAGTTATGCAATCTCAAACGTTTTAATGAGTGTGTGCCTCTCCTTGTGTCAGCAAACAGATTAACTATTGGCCTCCTGTAAATGCACAGTTTGGAATGATACAAAGAAATGGCCTCATGTATCACCACATGTTGTGACCAGGGTATATAAGCATCCCTCTGCACGTGCTGACATCCACACTCAGGACCTGGTCTTGAACAGCAAACCAGACTCACCACCCCTGACACCATGTGCCATTACAGCAACCACTACGGAGGCCTGGGCTATGGCTCCGGAGGCTTTGGCGGCCTGGGCTTTGGCCATGGCTGTGGACGCGGCAGCTTCTGCAGGCTGGGCTACGGCTCTGGCTTTGGAGGCTTTGGCTCTGGCTGCTGTCACCGTCCACTGTTCTTTAGAAGATGTGGTTTCTCCGGCTTCTACTAAACTCTGGCTCTAGTAACCCAACATCTTCTTCCATGAGTGGGTTTGATATAAAGCTATTCAGTCGATGAATTCAGATTACCTTAGGCTTACATAGCATGCAAAACTTAAGAATTCCAGAGAATTTATTATTTAGAAGTATGTCTGTCTCATGTCTCCTGGCATTTGTTAGCTTGGGCACTACCAGATGACTTATGCTGATGATCAATAAATGACCTAATTGGAAATAAAAAACATGGTTCTTTATGGTTCATTTAACTCAGCTATGTGTACATACCTAATGTGTAATTTTTCTAATAATCAATTATAAATATAAGGATTATCTGTTAATTTTTTATGAAAATAAGTCATCTTAGATATAACTGGTAATCTGTTTTTTTTTTTTTCTAAAAAATAATAAAAATAAAATAAATTTTATAAAGGAGAAAACAGGATTTAACAATAGGAATAATTAGTACTTTGAGTTAAATATTCCTTCAAATGCCAAAGGCTATTTGAATAAATAATTTATCTTAGGGAATCATTGCAAGCTGTGGCATGCCCAAATTATTTTTTATTAATTTAACAAATATTTTTGTTTGGAATGACAGTAAACAGATACAGTTAAGTAAAAGTATTATCAAAAATGTTATTAAAACACTAACTCAAAGAGAAATTTGCCAGGAGTTCCCTGGTGATTTACTGGTTAGGATTCTGGACTTTCACTGCCATGAACCAGGTTCAATTCCTGGTCAGGGAACTGAGATCCCACAAGCCATATTTGTTGTTGTTCAGTTGCTCAGTTCACTCTGACTCTTTGTGACCCCATGGACTGCAGCATGCCAGGCTTCCCTGTCCGTCACCATCTCTGGTAGCCTGCTCAAACTCATGTCCATTGAGTCAGTGATGCCATCCAACCACCTCATCTTCTGTCATCCCCTTCTCTTCCTAACTTCAGTCTTTCCCAGCATCAGCATTAGTCCTTCCAATAAATATTTAGGTCGAATTTCCTTGAAGCTTGACTGGTTTGATCTCCTTGCAGTCCAAGGCCTTTCAAAAGTCTTCTCCAGCACCACAGTTCAAAAACATCAATTCGTCAATGCTCAGCCTTCTTTATGGTCCAACTCACATCCAAACATGACTACTAGAAAAACCATAGCTTTGACTATACAGACCTTTGTTGGCAAAGCAAGGTCTGTACTTTTTAATATGCTGTCTAGGTTTATCATGGGTTTCCCTGGTCACTCAGATGGTAAAGAATCTGCCTGCAATGTGGGAGACCTAGGTTTGATCCCTGGGTTGGGAAGATCCCCTGGAGAAGGGAATGGAAACTCTTCCAATATTCTTGCCTGGAAAATCCCTATGGACAGAGGAGCCTGGGGGCTACAGTCCATGGGGTCGCAAAGAGTCAAAAATGACTGAACGGCTAAGCACATCACAGCAACAAGTTTGCAATAGCTTTTCTTCCAAAGAGCAAGCATCTTTTAATTTCATGACTGCAATCATGATCTGCAGTGATTTTGGAGCCCAGGAAAATAAAGTCCCTTACCGTTTCCATTGTTTCCCCATCTATTTGCCATGAAGTGATGGGACCGGATGCCATGATCTTCATTTTGTGAATGTTGAGTTTTAAGCCAGCTTTTTCACTCTCCTCTTTCAACTTCATCAAAAGGCTCTTTATTTCCTCTTTGCTTTCTGCCATAAGGGTAGGGAAATCTGTATATCTGAGGTTATTGATATTTCTCCCAGCATCTTGATTCCAGCTTGTGCTCCTTTCCCAATTTTGAACCAGTTTGTTGTTCCATGACAGGTTCTAACTCTTGCTTCTTGACCTTCATACAGGTTTTGCAGGAGGCAAGCAAGGTGGTCTAGTATTTCCTGCTCTTTAAGAATTTTCCACAACTTGCTACAAGCCATATGGCAGGACTAAAAGAAAGAAAGAAAAAAGGAAAAGCACATTGCACACCCTATGTTCTTTGCAGCACTATTTACAATAGCCCAGGTTTGGAATCAACTTAAGAGATGGAAAAATGGACAAAGAAAATGTGTGAAATATTATTCAGCCATAAAAAGAAAGAAATATTTCTACCTGCAACAACATAGAAGGACTTTCTAGGCATTATGTTAAGTGATATGAGATAAAGAAAGACAAATATTGTATGATCTCACTTATACACTGGATTAAAAAAACAAAATTCTGAACTCACAGATAGAATAGATTGGTGGTTGCCAGAGACAGGGACTGAGGGTTGGGAAAAATGGGTGAAATGGTCAAAAGTTATAAGCTTCCAGTTATAAAATAAACATCACAGGGATATAATAGGAAATATGGTTAAAAACACTGCACTGCACATTTGAAAGTTATCAATAGAGTAAGAGTTAATAGTTTTATCACAGGAAAAAATTGTAAGTGTATGGCAATAGATTTAATTAGACTTATTATGATGATCATTTTGCAATGTATGCAAGTTCTGAATCAATTGCTTTATACCTGAAACTAATATAATAATATATGTCAATTATATCTCAATGGAAACATTATTTATAAACCTCAAGACAAATCAAAACAAAGCAACAGTAGCAAAACAAAGCAAAATTTTCAGTAACATGTTTAAACCATGAAAAATGAATATGTTCTTAAAGATGCAAGTACAAGATATGGTCAAGTTCAGAGGAACTTGAATGTGGGCTGGGTTTACCATCTTCACAGAGTGAACCAAGAAAGAGCAGATGACTAGCCACCAACTTCATATATCTATTCTTGTCTCAGTAGTTTCACCACTGCATATTCAATTCTGGAAATATTCAAAGCATTGGGATTTTAAGAAGCTCTGTTAAAAATATTATATAATTTTTTTCTATTTTTTATTTGATTTTTTTAAATTACAATGTGTTAGTTTTTTCATAATTTTTAAAGTATATAAATTTTTTTTAAAAAAAATCTAAAACCTTAATGAGTAAGTAATATATTATGAAAAAAATATTTGCTAATTACCTGATAGAAAATAAGGGGCTGGGACACACAGAATAAAGAAAACTTAGAAGCAAAAATATTATGATAGAACTAGAGACCCAGATAGAGGGATAAAATATTATTTGGAAAAATAGATAAGAACAAATGATTTAGATTGTCAAAGCATGTGAGGGGAATGAGTGCAGAATCAGAGTTAAAGAGAGGTAGAATAGGAGAGCAATATATGGGTTATGAAGAAGAGTAGAGAAGAGAAGAAAAATGATAACTGTAAAGTATAGAATCAAGATTATCTGCATTTTGTTCTTCTCTCTTAGGGTCTGAGATTTAACCCTTTTGGACTGTGAGTCAAATATAACTCTCAGCTGGTGCTTTGCTGTTCATAAAGACCTCATTCCTTCATTCTATTTGCTCCAGTGACGTCCTGCACGGACCGCTTCTCAGTCAGGCTCTCCATGCTCCCCAGCACGATTTCCTAGCTGGTTTCTTCTGCTCATATGTCCACAGCTTCTGGCATCCTAACTGTCTCATCTGAAAGACGGATTCCACTTCTCTCACAGCTTTTGTTAGAATTCACAGTTGAAACAAACAAACAAACTCAAATTGAAACTAGTGTCTGCCCTTATAGACCTCAATCCCAACCCAACAGTCAGTTTAAAGGCTCTTTCTCACATAAGGATTATTTTTACTTTTCTTTTTTCCCCAAACCCTTGCCTCCAGGGATGATATTCAAAAGATGGCAGTGAGGGAAGTGTTAGTTGCTCAGTCCTGTCCAATTCTTTGTGATCCCACGGACTGTAGCCTGCCAGGCTCCTCTCTCCATGGAATTCTCTAGGCAAGAATACTGGAGTGGATTGCCATGCCCTTCTCCAGAGGATCATCCTGACCCATGGATAGAACCAAGGTCTCCTGCGTTGCAGGCAGATACTTTACCATCTGGGCCACCAGAGATACCAAGGAGATCAAACCAGTCAATTGTAAAGGAAATCAACCCTGAATATTCACTGAAAGAACTGATGCTGAAGCTCAAGCTCCAGTGCTTTGGCCACCTGATGCCCAGAGCCTACTCACTGGAAAAAAACCCTGATGTCGGGAAAGATTGAGGGCAGGAGGAGAAGAGGACAACAGAGGATGAGATGGTTGGATGGCTTCATCGACTCAATGGGCATGGGTTTGAGCAAGCTGTGGGAGAAGGCGAAGGGCAGGGAAGTCCGGTGTGCTGCTGTTCATGAGTTCGCAAAGAGTTGGACACGACTGAGAGACTAAACAACAAGAACAGTGAGGCAGCTGCTCTGCTAAGTCGGAAACCCCAACCCAGAAGCAGGTCATCTACAAATGGTTTAGCGCCTGGGGGTGCGTGATGGGTGAGGGCCAGGCCACTTTTCCGCTGTGCCTTGTTTCTCAGGATGAAGGGCTTTCCACACCGGGTCCTAGTCTCCACTCAAGAAGGGCCGTGCCATGGCAGAGGCCAGACAACAGGGACGGTGGGGGATTGGCTATCTGAGGCCACCCAAGGCTCCTGCCGCACTGCCATATCCTTCTGCCTGGTAGGATTCCTATTATTATTTATTACTTTCACTGACACCACCGGAATACAAAACTGCTGTGTCTACACATCACCAGAACCTATATGATCCCTACTTTTCTTTTCAGTCATTCATTCAATAAACTCATACCAAGGATTTTCTCCAGGTCCAATACTTTTTTAATGTTTATCTATTTATGTATTTATTTGCTTAATTTTTGATTACAGTGGGTCTTCACAGCTGCATATGGCTTTTTCTAGTTGCTGCAAGCAGGGTCTACTCTTCATTGCAGTGCACAGGCTTCTCATTGCAGTGGATTCTTTTGTTGCAGTTCCCAGGCTCTAGGCACCACAAGCTTCGGTAATTGCACTAATTGGATTCATTAGTTGCTTCTCACAGTGCTTAGTTGCTCTGTGGCATGTGGAATCTTCCCATACCAGGGATCTAACTGGTGTGCCTTGCATTGCAAGGCAGAGTCTTAACCACTGGATCACCAGACCACCAGATCATTCTTTTTATAAGAATTACACATAGTCCCTTTCTCTTCTTTGCGCATCCACAGGACTGTAGCCTGCCAGGCTCCTCTCTCCATGGAATTCTCTAGGCAAGAATACTGGAGTGGATTGCCATGCCCTTCTCCAGAGGATCATCCTGACCCATGGATAGAACCAAGGTCTCCTGCGTTGCAGGCAGATACTTTACCATCTGGGCCACCAGAGATACCAAGGAGATCAAACCAGTCAATTGTAAAGGAAATCAACCCTGAATATTCACTGAAAGAACTGATGCTGAAGCTCAAGCTCCAGTGCTTTGGCCACCTGATGCCCAGAGCCTACTCACTGGAAAAAAATCCTGATGTCGGGAAAGATTGAGGGCAGGAGGAGAAGAGGACAACAGAGGATGAGATGGTTGGATGGCTTCATCGACTCAATGGGCATGGGTTTGAGCAAGCTGTGGGAGAAGGCGAAGGGCAGGGAAGTCCGGTGTGCTGCTGTTCATGAGTTCGCAAAGAGTTGGACACGACTGAGAGACTAAACAACAAGAACAGTGAGGCAGCTGCTCTGCTAAGTCGGAAACCCCAACCCAGAAGCAGGTCATCTACAAATGGTTTAGCGCCTGGGGGTGCGTGATGGGTGAGGGCGAGGCCACTTTTCCGCTGTGCCTTGTTTCTCAGGATGAAGGGCTTTCCACACCGGGTCCTAGTCTCCACTCAAGAAGGGCCGTGCCATGGCAGAGGCCAGACAACAGGGACGGTGGGGGATTGGCTATCTGAGGCCACCCAAGGCTCCTGCCGCACTGCCATATCCTTCTGCCTGGTAGGATTCCTATTATTATTTATTACTTTCACTGACTCCACCGGAATACAAAACTGCTGTGTCTACACATCACCAGAACCTATATGATCCCTACTTTTCTTTTCAGTCATTCATTCAATAAACTCATACCAAGGATTTCCTCCAGGTCCAATACTTTTTTAATGTTTATCTATTTATGTATTTATTTGCTTAATTTTTGATTACAGTGGGTCTTCACAGCTGCATATGGCTTTTTCTAGTTTCTGCAAGCAGGGTCTACTCTTCATTGCAGTGCACAGGCTTCTCATTGCAGTGGATTCTTTTGTTGCAGTTCCCAGGCTCTAGGCACCACAAGCTTCGGTAATTGCACTAATTGGATTCATTAGTTGCTTCTCACAGTGCTTAGTTGCTCTGTGGCATGTGGAATCTTCCCATACCAGGGATCTAACTGGTGTGCCTTGCATTGCAAGGCAGAGTCTTAACCACTGGATCACCAGACCACCAGATCATTCTTTTTATAAGAATTACACATAGTCCCTTTCTCTTCTTTGCGCATCCACTGTCAGCTTTGTACTAATTTTTTTTTCAGATTTTCACAGACCACAGACTTATTCACCAGAGTCTTGGCAACAAATCAGACACTCAGAAGGAAATCCTCTGAACTCTGGTGCATTTCTGAATGGAGAAGGCTGAGCACCAAAGAATTGATGCTTTTGAACTGTGGTGTTGGAGAAGACACTTGAGAGTCCCTTGGACTGCAAGGAGATCTAACCAGTCCATTCTGAAGGAGATCAGCCCTGGGATTTCTTCGGAAGGAATGATGCTGAAGCTGAAAGTCCAGTACTTTGGCCACCTCATGGGAAGAGTTGACTCATTGGAAAAGACTCTGATGCTGGGAGGGATTGGGGGCAGGACGAGAAGGGGACAACAGAGGATGAGATGGCTGGATGGCATCACTGACTCGATGGACGTGAGTCTGAGTGAACTCCGGGAGTTGGTGATGAACAGGGAGGCCTGGCGTGCTGCTATTCATGGGGTTGCAAAGAGTTGGACACAACTGAGTGACTGAACTGAACTGAGCTGAAGGTTTCAGTTCTTTGCCTGGTCTTAGCCTTCTGCCACTTCTGTGGAGCTACTGCATATGCTGGGTTGAGACTAATGATCAGTTCTTTTCATAAATTCTCTTGTGAAGTCTGTTTTCCTGTCTAAATTTCTCATGTCTGTGCCCAGTTCAGCTGGGGCTCCACTGGTTCTCCTCAGCACCCTGCTAGTTCTTCAGGAAGAGGGACTCTATGACATTATGATCGCACTGGATTGCTTGGATTTCATGGCCAGGCACTCAATTTGCTTCCAAATTGTGTAGCTAGAAATATTAGGTAGAATGGTAGCTCAAAAGATGGGTCAGGAGGTGACTCTCACTGCCCTCACATGAGGGCTTGCAGTATTCACTACTTGTAATCAAGGTTATCTGTTAGTGGATTTTGATGCTCTGGCTATTGCTGATTCTAACACAGAATCAGAATGATTGGTGGTGGGCCAGTCTTTTCCAAGCAGTGGATAAATGTGGTCTGTAAAAAATTTTCAATACCTATTTTATGGTAAATAGCGTGCCTGGGTTGGCCAACAAGGGTAATATTTTGGTTGCTGTTAATAATATCTTAAAGTTGTTTTCAGGTGCATTATTTCCATTTGTAACCATGGTGAAAAGTGAGGAAGGTGTGTTATATGCACAATTGTTGCTGTTGTTCAATCACTCAGTCATCTCTGACTCTTTGCAAGTGGACTGCAGCATGTCAGGCTTCCCTGTCCTTCACTATCTTCCTGGAGTTGTTCAAACTCATGTCCACTGTGTCAGTGATGCCATTCAACCATCTCATCCTCTGGCGTTCCCTTCTCCTCCTACCTTCAATCTCTCCAAGAATCAGGGTCTTTTCATGAGTCAGTTCTTCACATCAGGTGGCCAAAGTACTGGAGTTTCAGCTTCAGCATCAGTCCTTCCAATGAATATTCAGGGTTAGTTTCCTCTAGGATTGACTTGTTTGATCTCCTTGATGACCTAGAGGCTTTCAAGAGTCTTCCTCAGCATCACAATTGGAAAGCATCAGTTCTTCAGTGCTCAACCTTCTTTATGGTCCAACTCTCACATCCATACTACTGGAAAAACCATGGCTTTGACTAGACAGACCTTAGTAGGCAAAGTGATTTCTCTGCTTTTTAAAATGCTGTCTAGGATTGTCATAGCTTTTCTTCCAAGGAGCAAGCATCTTTTAATTTTGTGGCTGCAATCACTGTCCTCAGTGATTTCGGAGCCCAAGAAAATAAAGTCTATTACTGTTTACATTTTTTACTCATCTATTTGCCATGAGGTGATGGGACCCAATGCCATGACCTTAGTTCTTTGAATGTTGAGTTTTAAGCCAGCTTTTTTTTTTTAATATATGTACAGAGATCCAACCAGTCCATCCTAAAGGAGACCAGTCCTGGGTGCTCATTGGAAGGACTGATGTTGAAGCTGAAACTCCAATACGTTGGCCACCCCATGCAAAGAGCTGACTCATTGGAAAACACCCTGATGCTGGGAAGGACTGGGGGCAGGAGGAGAAGGAGACGACAGAGGATGAGATGGCTGGATGGCATCACCGACTAGATGCACATGAGTTTGGGTGAACTCTGGGAGTTGGTGATGGACAGGGAGGCCTGGTGTCCTGCGATTCATGGGGTCTCAGAGTTGGACACGACTAAGTGACTGAACTGAAATGAACTGAACTGAACTAAATGCTAATGTTATTCTAAAATAAGAAGCACTGTTTGCAAAAAATATAGTAGTACAAGATGCAGAGGTTAATTTTACCCGGGATATTGCACAATATAGTAGAGAGCTGACTCTTCATAGACAATATACCCTGCCCTTACAAAAGTAAATCCAAAGTAATTAGCAAAGTGGCAATCACTTTAGTTCAGTTAAGTCGCTCAGTTGTGTCCGACTCTTTGCAACCCCATGAATCGCAGCATACCAGGCCTCCCTGTCCATCACCAACTCCCGGAGTTCACTCAGACTCATGTCCATCGAGTCAGTGATGCCATCCATCCAGCCATCTCATCCTCTGTCGTTCCCTTCTCCTCCTGCCCCCAACCCCTCCCAGCATCAGAGTCTTTTCCAATGAGTCAACTCTTCGCATGAGGTGGCCAAAGTACTGGAGTTTCAGCTTTAGCATCATTCCTTCCAAAATAATCCCAGGGCTGATCTCCTTCAGAATGGATTGGTTAGATCTCTTTGCAGTCCAAGGGACCCTCAGGAGTCTTCTCCAAAATGGCAATAATAACATACAAATTGATAATTACCTTAAATGTAAATGGATTAAATGTTCCAAGCAAAAAGCATAGACTGGCCGAATGGATACAAATACAAATTCACATATATGCTGTCTACAAGAGAACTGCTTCAGATCTAGGAACACATACAAATTGAAAGTGAAAGGATGGCAAAATATATTTCATGAAAATGGATATCAAAAGAATGCTGGAGTAGCAGTACTCACATCAGACATTAAAATACAAACTGTCACAAGAGACAAAGAAGGCCGCTGCGTAACGATTAATGGATCAATCCAAGAAGATATGACAACTGTAAATTTATATGCACTCAAGATAGGAGCATGGCCATAAAAAGAAATCAAACCAGTTAGACAATTAAAATGGGGGACTTTAAAATCCTTCTTTTATCAGTGCAGAGATTATTCAGACAGAAAATCTTACCTAAGGAAACAGAAAAATCTCAAATAAACAAACTAACTTTATACTTAAAGCAACTAGAGAAAGAACAAAAAAACTCAAAATTATGTTAGGGAAAGAAATTCTAAATAATCAGAGCAGAAATAAATAAAATAGAGGTGAATAAAATAGCAAAGATCAATGAAACTAAAAGCTTTATCTCTGTCTCTTATACACATCTAGATGTGTATAAGAGACAGGTCCTGCACGGACCGCACACGTGTTGTGACCAGGGTATATAAGCATCCCTCTGCATGTGCTGACATCCACACTCAGGACCTGGTCTTGAACAGCAAACCGGACTCACCACCCCTGACACCATGTGCCATTACAGCAACCACTACGGAGGCCTGGGCTATGGCTACGGAGGCTTTGGCGGCCTGGGCTTTGGCCGTGGCTGTGGATGCGGCAGCTTCCTCAGGCTGGGCTACGGCTCTGGCTTCGGAGGCTACGGATGTGGCTCTGGTTTCAGAAGCTTTGGCTCTGGCTGCTGTCACCGTCCACTGTTCTTTAGAAGATGTGGCTTCTCCAGCTTCTACTAAACTCTGGCTATAGTAACCCAAGATCTGCTACCATGAGTAGATTTGACATAACATTATTCAATCGATGAACTAAAATTGCCCTAGGTCAATTTAGCATGAAAAACTTAAGAATTTCAGAAAATTTATTATTTAGAAGCATGTCTCCTGACATTTGTTAGCTTGGACACTAGCAGATGACTTATGTTGATGACCAATAAATGATCTAATTGGAAATAAAAAATATGGCTCTTTGTGGTTTATTTAACTCAGTTATGCATACATACCTATATGCAATTTTGCTGTTAGTCAATTATAAATATAAGGATGATTATCTCCATTAAATTTTTATGAAAATAAGTCATCTTAGATATAGCTATTTATAACTGGTAATAAAGCCATATTATCAAAACTATATCAGAGTATGCTTGCATTTCACAATACTTAAAATTCATGTTTTTAAATTTTTAGAGAAAGTAAATTCTGCTTTCCTGTGACTGTTTGAATTATATGTTATCTTCCTTTCTTCACAATCTTCTACTTTCATCTAGTTTGTTACACATGTAACGTAAGACTGACTTAAATGATAAAAACGTGAACTTTGGTCACTCACCCTACTCATCTCACCCTCTTATGGAAACACAGTCCTTCATCTATATCATCATTACTACACTGAAGTATTTGTAATCCAAGCCAGGCTACAGCAATACGTGAACCATGAACTTCAAGAGTTCAAGCTGGTTTTAGAAAAAGGCAGAGGAACCAGAGATCAAATTGCCAATATCTGCTGGATCATCAAAAAAGCAAGAGAGTTCCAGAAAAACATCTATTTATGCTTTATTGACTATGCCAAAGTCTTTGACTGTGTGGATCACAATAAACTGTGGACAATTCTGAAAGAGATGGGAATACCAGACAACCTCACCTGCCTCTTGAGAAACCTATATGCAGGTCAGGAAGCAACAGTTAGAACTGGACACAGAACAACAGACTGGTTCCAAATAGGAAAAGGAGTATGTCAAGGCTGTATATTGTCACCTTGATTATTTAACTTATATGTAGAGTACATCATGAGAAATGTTGGGCTGGAAGAAACACAACCTGGAATCAAGATTGCTGGGAGAAATATCAATAACCTCAGATATGCAGATGATACCACCCTTATGGCAGAAAGTGAAGAGGAGCTGAAAAGCCTCTTGATGAAAGTGAAAGAAGAGAGCAAAAAAATTGGCTTAAAGCTCAACATTCAGAAAATGAAGATCATGGCATCTGGTCCCATCACTTCATGGAAAATAGATGGGGAAACAGTGGAAACAGTGTCAGACTTTATTTTTGGGGGCTCCAAAACCACTGTAGATGGTGATTGCAGCCATGAAATTAAAAGACGCTTATTCCTTGGAAGCAAAGTTATGACCAACCTAGATAGCATATTCAAAAGCAGAGACATTACTTTGCCGACTAAGGTCCATCTAGTCAAGGCTATGCTTTTTCTAGTAGTCATGTATGGATGTGAGAGTTGGACTGTGAAGAAAGCTGAGCACTGAAGAATTGAGGCTTTTGAACTGTGGTGTTGGAGAAGACTCTTGAGAGTCCCTTGGACTGCAAGGAGATCCAATCAGTCCATTCTGGAGGAGATCAACCCTGGGATTTCTTTGGAAGGAATGATGCTAAAGCTGAAACTCCAGTACTTTGGCCACCTCATGCGAAGAGTTGACTCATTGGAAAAGACTCTGATGCTGGGAGGGATTGGGGGCAGGAGGAAAAGGGGACGACAGAGGATGAGATGGCTGGATGGCATCACCGACTCGATGAACTTGAGTTTGAGTGAACTCCTAGAGTTGGTGATGGACAGGGAGGCCTGGCTTTCTGCAATTCATGGGGTCGCAATGGGTCAGACATGACTGAGCAACTGAATTGAACTGAAGAATTCACTGGAAAAGACCTCGATGCTGGAAAAGATTGAGGGCAGGAAGAGAAGGGGTTGACACAAGATGATATGGTTGGGTGGTATCACTAACTCAAAGGACAAGAGTTTGAGCAAACTCCAGGAGATAGTGAAGGACAAGGAAGCCTGGCGTGTTGCAGTTCACGAGGTTGCACAAAGTCAGACACAACTTCATGACTGAACAACAAGAAGGATGATAAATGAACAGAACAATTATCAAGGAATAAAACATTGTCAATCTTCAACTGATCAAAATTACCATTTGATAATACTTTTAAAATTATATATAGAGGAATTTCAGTAAAATATTTTCACTTCAAAAATGATCATCTTATTGCAATATAAAAAATGAGAAATAGACTAAGTAAAATACCAGATTTTCTCAATTATTTCCCTAAACTGAATGATATCTTCAGATAATGATATAAACCAAGTAATATTTGGTATAAATTGGCAAATATAATTTTTAAAAGGGCTTCCTGGATAGCTCAGTGGTAATGAATTGCCTGCTAATGTGGGAGACAGAGGTTTGCTTCCTGGGTCTGGAAGATCCCCAGAGGAGGGCCTGGCAACCCACTCCAGTATTCTTGCCAGAAAAATCCCATGAACAGAGGAGCCTGTCAGGCTATGGTCTATGGGGTCCAAAAGAGTTGGACAGGAGTGAAGCGACTGAGCAAGCACGCATGCAATCAGGTAATAGTTCCAAGTTTAGGAACTTGCTCTATATGGCTAAAAATAGTCATCAATGTCATTAGATAGAGAAATATTGTGTATGACATTTCTAAAAAAAATACATTATCATGTTTTATTACATTCTATTTTACAATTCAATTAGTTTTGTCTAAGGAATACATTTTGAGTTCACGGTAGAAATGCCCTTTGTTGTTGCTGCTTAGTCACTAATTTGGGCTCCCCTATTTGTGTCCAACTCTTCAGTGACCCCATGAACTGTACCCTGCCAAGCTCAACTGTCCATGAGATTTTCCAGGCAATAGTACTGTAGTGAATTGCCATTTCCTTCATCAGGGATCTTCCCAACCCAGGGGTCAAACCTGTGTCTTCTTCATTGTCAGGTGGATTCTTTACCACTGAGCTATCAGAAATCCCCTTAGCTGCCAAATAAAAGCTACTATTTGGCCAATGGAAAAATATATTTTCATCATTTAGCATGTCAAAACAGGATCCGAGCTTCACAATCAACTTACTGTCTTCTTGTAGCAGTTCCTAAAAAGATTAACAAAGAATTGCCCAAGTCTTAGAGTCCATTGAATTAACCACAAAAGCCACTCTGCACAGGACTCTCAAAAGAAATATACATTCCTCAGTTTTCAAAGATAATTAATAACCAAAGGATATTACTATTGTTCTGTTATTTTGTCCAGAATAAAAAATACCAAAAAAACCTGATTCATATACTTCATAGTATTCATTCACATTTTTTGTTCTTAATCATGTATTTACATATTACTATTTTCTTTGAAAATACAAAATAAATTAATGCTATATTTCATCTTTCAGCTTTTTAAACAATTGTAAAATCTATTGTTTTTTATATCACATGAACATAGCTATTTTCATTGGCAATAAAAACATAAATTAGCCCTTATCACACTCGGTCTAGTAGATTTGCTTAATCATTTATGGGATGCTTAAACTTAGATTTCTTTGTCATTACTTGACTTCAAAATTACTCATTGAGGAAAAAAAAATCTTTGACAACTACCTTCTTTTTCAGAATAAAAAATTAAGACTGTCTCTTATACACATCTAGGATGTGTATAAGAGACAGGTACTGNACTCGGTCTAGTAGATTTGCTTAATCATTTATGGGATGCTTAAACTTAGATTTCTTTGTCATTACTTGACTTCAAAATTACTCATTGAGGAAAAAAAAATCTTTGACAACTACCTTCTTTTTCAGAATAAAAAATTAAGATGGAATAAAGTTTGCTAAAAGAGAAAGGAGGATTTAACAATAAGATTGATTATATTTTGAGTTAAATATTCCTTTAAAAGCTGAAATCCATTTGAGTTAATAATTCTTCTTAGGTAATTATTATAAGTTGTGGCCTGCAGAATTTATTATTTTATTAATTTGGCAAGTTTTTTTGTTTGGAAAAATGTAAATAAATCTGGTTGGAAAAATGTATTATCAAAAACATCATTAAGACACTAACTGAATTTGAGTGGCGGTTTCTAGTGGCCTAGTGGTTAAATTCTGGGCTTTCATTACCAGGTATCAGGCTCAATTCCTTGTCAGGGAACCGAGATCCCACAAGCCCTGTGGTCTCACAAAACAAAGGAAAAAAGAAAATATATTTGCAACCCCATATACATTATTTGGGGCTTCCCTAGGAGCTCAGCTGGTAAAGAATACTCCTGCAATGCAGAAGACCCCAGTTCAATTCCTTGACCAGGAAGATCCTCTGGAGAAGGGACAGGTTACCCACTCCAGTATTCTTGGGCTTCCTTGGTGGTTCAGACAGTAAAGAATCCAACTGCAATGCTGGATTGCAGATCTGGATTCGATCCTTGGCTTGGGAAGATCCCCTTGGAAGAGGGCATGGCAATCCACTCCAGTATCCTTTCCTGGAGAATTCCCATGGACAGAGGAGCCTGGCAGTCCTACAGTCCATGGGGTCATAAAGAATCAGACACAACTGAGTGACTAAGCACAGCACATATATTATTTATGGCTTCCCATTTGGTGCTATGGTAAAGAACCTGCCTGCCAATGCAGGAGACATAAGAGACTTGGGTTCAATCCCTGGGTTGGGAAGATTCCCTAGAGGAGGGCATGGCAATTCACCTCAATGTTCTTGCCTGGAGAATCCCATGGACAGAGGACCCTGGTGAGCTGTGGTCCATAGCATTGCAAAGAGTCAGACATGACGGAAGCAACTGATCAGCCTAGGTATGGAATTAACTTAAGAGACAATTGATGGAAAAATCAACAAGGAAAATGTGTTATGTGTAAAATGAACTAATATCCAGCCATAGAAAGAAAGACATTTTTCTACTGGCAACAACATAGACGGACTTTGAAAGTATTATGCTAATTGAAAAAGGAGAAAAAAAGACAAACATTATATGATCTCACATTTATGTAGGATTAAAAAACCAAAAATTTAAACTCACGGATAGAACATATTGGTGGTTGCCAGAGACAGGTGCAGAGGCATGGGCAAAATGGGTGAAAGGGCTCAAAAGTTGCAAACTTCAAGTTATAAAATATATATCATGGGCATCTAAGGTACAGCATAGGGGATACGGTTAGGAACACCATATTGCACATTCAGAAATTATTAAGGGAGTAAAACTTAACAGTTTTTATCACATGAAAAAAATTGCAACTGTGTGGTGTGGATTTAATTAGACTTACTAAGGTGATCAATTTGCAATGTATACAAATATTGAATCACTGCCCTGTACACCTGAAAACAATACAATAATACTGGTCAATTATATCTCAATGAAAATGTCATTTATAAACCTCAAGACAAATCAAAACAAAGCACCAATAACAATACATAATACTCTGTAACATGATTAAGTAATGGAAGGTGAACATGTTATTAAAGACTCAAGTCCAAGATATGGTCATATTCAGAGGAACTTGAACATAGGCTAGATTTACTATCTTCATGGAGTGAGCCAAGAAAAAGCAGAAGACTGGCCAACTGCATGAAATACCTGTTCCTGTCTCGGTCATTTCATCACTACATTCATTTTTGGTAATATTCAAGTCATCAGGATTTTAAGAAGCTGTGTTAGAAATGTTGTATAATCTTTAAAAACATATGAATCTTTTTTATTATATCTAAAGCCTTAATAAGTAAGCAATTTATTATGGAAAAAAATTGCTGATTGCCTGAGAAAAAATAAAGTGCTCGGACAGTCAGAACTGTTAGAGAAATTTTAAAGGCAAAAATAATATGATAAAACTACAGACATGAATAGAGGGATAAAATATTGATTGGGAAAGAGATAAAAGCAAAAATCTAGGTGGTGCAAGCATGTATTGGGAATGGCTGTAGAATGAGATTTAAAGAAATGCCGAATAAGAGAGTAACATACGGATAATGAAGAAGTGTACATAAGAGAAGAAAAATGGTAACTGTAAAGCATAGAGATAGAGTATCTGATGAACTATGGAATGAGGTTCGTGACATTGTATGGGAGACAGGGATCAAAACCATCCCCATGGAAAAGAAATGCAAAGAAGCAAAATGGCTGTCTGGGGAAGCCTTACAAATATCTGTGAAAAGAAGAGAAGTGAAAAGCAAAGGAGAAAAAGAAAGATATACCCATCTGAATGCAGAGTTCCAAAGAATAGCAAGAAGAGATAAGAAAGCCTTCCTCAGCAATCAATGCAAAGAAATAGAGGAAAACAACAGAATGGGAAAGATTAGAGATCTCTTCAAGAAAATTAGAGCTACCAAGGGAACATTTCATGCAAAGATGGGCTCAATAAAGAAGAGAAATGGTATGGACCTAACAGAAACAGAAGATATTAAGAAGAGGCGGCAAAAATACACAGAAGAACAGTATAAAAAAGATCTTCACGACCCAGATAATCATGATGGTGTGATCACTCACCTAGAGCCAGATATCCTGGAATGTGAAGTCAAGTGGGCCTTAGAAAGCATCACTACGAACAAAGCTAGTGGAGGTGATGGAATTCCAGTTGAGCTATTTCAAATCCTAAAAGATGATGCTGTGAAAGTGCTGCACTCAATATGCCAGCAAATTTGGAAAGCTCAGCAGTGGCCACAGGACTGGAAAAGTCAGTTTTCACTCCAATCTCAAAGAAAGGCAATGCCAAAGAATGCTTAGAACTACCACACAATTGCACTCATCTCACATGCTAGTAAAGTAATGCTCAAAATCCTCCAAGCCAGGCTTCAGCAATACGTGAACCATGAACTTGCAGATGTTCACCTGGTTTTAGAAAAGGCAGAGGAACCAGAGATCAAATTGGCAACATCCGCTGGATCATGGAAAAAGCAAGAGAGTTCCAGAAAAAACATCTATTTCTGCTTTATTGACTATGCCAAAGCCTTTGATTGTGTGGATCACAATAAACTGTGGAAAATTCTGAAAGAGATGGGAATACCAGACCATCTGACCTGCCTCTTGAGAAATGAATGGTGAGTGAGATTTAAAGAGAGGTTTCACAGAAGAAGGATACAGGGATTGTAAAGAATAATAGAGATGTGTATAAGAGACAGATATTATATACATGCAAATGGGAAATAAATTTGATATTTGAAGAATTTTATAGATTCAAATTTTAAAATTTTGATCATTGTATTTAAATCTAGGTGGAACTAACACACGACAATCCAAAGAGTGCTATGAAAATGAGAAATGAGAAAAAATTTTATGAGAAAACACTATCAAATATGAATGATGCAATATGCTTAGTAAAGAAAAATTCTATTCAGGAAATTTTTACCGTGTGACTGTGCAGACACAAATTTGTGATTTTGACAACAAAATTTTTTTCTCTAACTAAAAAGGAATGTAATGAGTTCAAAGACCTTTTAGTCAGGCAGTTATGCAAGCTCAAGCAATTTAATGAGTGTGTGCCTCTCCTTGTGTCAACAAACAGGTTAACAATTGGCCTCCAGTAAATGCACAGTTTGGAATGATACAAAGAAATGCCCTCATGTATCAGCACGTGTTGTGACCAGGGTATATAAGCATCCCTCTGCATGTGCTGTCATCCACACTCAGGACCTGGTCTTGAACAGCAAACCGGACTCACCACCCCTGACACCATGTGCCATTACAGCAACCACTAAGGTGGAGTTAATACATGACAATACAAAGAATGCTATGAAAATGAGAAATCAGATAATATTCAATAAGAAAATATTGCCCAATATGAATGATGCAATATGCTTAGTAATGAATTCTATTCAAGGAATTTTTATTTTGTGACTTTGAAGATATTTTCTTCTCTCATTAAAAAAGAATGTAATGAGTTCAAGAACATTTTAACCAGGCAGTTATGCAATCTCAAACAATTTAATGAGTGTGTGCGCCTCTCCTTCTGTCAGCAAACAGATTAGCAATTTGCCTCAAGTAAATGCATAATTTGGAATGATACAAAGGAATGGCCTCACATATCACCACGTGTTGTGACCAGGGTATATAAGCATCCCTCTGCACGCGCTGACATCCACACTCAGGACCTGGTCTTGAACAGCAAACCGGACTCACCACCCCTGACACCATGTGCCATTACAGCAACCACTACGGAGGCCTGGGCTACGGCTACGGAGGCTTTGGCGGCCTGGGCTTTGGCCGTGGCTGTGGATGCGGCAGCTTCCGCGGGCTGGGCTATGGCTCTGGCTTCGGAGGCTACGGATGTGGCTCTGGTTTCGGAAGCTTTGGCTCTGGCTGCTGTCACCGTCCACTGTTCTTTAGAAGATGTGGCTTCTCCAGCTTCTACTAAACTCTGGCTCTAGTAACCCAACATCTGCTTCCCTGAGTGGATTTGACATAGCATTATTCAGTCGATGAGTTGAGATAACCCTACCCCTATATAGCATGATAAAGTCAAGAATTTTAGAGAATTTATTGTTTATAAGCATGTCTGTCACATGTCTCCTGGCATTTGTTTGCTTGGGCACTATCAGATGTTGGTGACCAATAAATGTCCTAATTGGAAATAAAAAATATGGCTCTTTGTGGTTCATTTAACTCAGTTGTGTGTACATACCTATATGTAGTTTTTCTCTTTGACAGTTATAAACAGAAGGATTAAGTCCTTTAATTTTTTTATAAAAACAAGTCATGTTAGATTTATCCATTTAGAGTTGCTAGTCATCCATACTTAATTAAAACTGTAGTCAGAGCAAACTTGCATTTCACAAATCTTAAAATCCATATTTCTCAATTTTTAGGGGAAGTAAGTTCTATTTTTCTGAGAATCTTTTAATTATATTTTATAATGTCTTCTTTTGTTCATAATCTTCTGCTTTCATCTACTTGGTTATGTAAAATAACACTGACTTAAATGACCTAAAAGTCTTTGCCAATCTGTAAAATAAAAATGTGAAATTTGGTCCTTCGGCTCACTCATCTCACTTACCCTCCTATGAGAACACAGTCTTTCATTTGCATAGTCATTGCTACACTTAAATATTGTAATTCATTAAGAAGAATGCTGCTGCTACTGCTAAGTCACTTCAGTTGTTTCCGACTCTGTGTGACCCCATAGACGGCAGCCCACCAGGCTCCGCTGTCCCTGGGATTCTCCAGGCAAGAACACTGGAGTGGGTTGCCATTTCCTTCTCCAGTGCATGAAAGTGAAAAGTGAAAGTGAAGTCGCTCAGTCATGCCCGACTCTTAGCAACCCCATGGACTGCAGCCCACCAGGCTCCTACATTCGTGGGATTTTCCAGGCAAGAGTACTGGAGTGGGGTGCCATTGCCTTCTCTGTTAAGAAGAATAAATGCACAGAAATATTATCAAGAAGTAAAACATTGTTTATCTTCTAGTGAAGATGATCATTGAAGGATTTTCTTAAAAATTATATAAAGATGAATTTCAGTAAAACATTCTCCCTTCAAAAATAATCATTTTATTGAAATAAAAAAATTGAGGAACAGAATAAGTAGAATACCAGAGTTTCTAAATTTTCATAAAACTGAATGATATCTTCAGAAAATGATATGACCCAGAAAATATTTGGCATAAATTGGGCAAATATAATTTTAAAAAGAGCTTCCTTCATAATTCAGTGGTATTGGAACCACTTGCCAATGCAGGAGACCTGGGTTCAGTCCCTGGGACAGGAAGATCCCCTGAAGAAGGAAATGGCAACCCACTCCAATATTCTTACCTGGGAATTCCTATGGACAGAGGAGTTAGCTGAATACAGTCCATGAGGTCACAAGAGACAGACAGAACTTAGTGATTAAACAACAGTAATTTTATAAAAGAACAAAAAGTGAAATCATAGAGAGCTGAATGCAATGTTAAAATTCTACAATGCTGCTTCATAATCTTGTAGGCAAGGTTATTATGCTTGTTCAGTTGCCAAGTCTTGTCAGACTCTTTGGGACACCATGGACTGCAGCACACCAGGCTTCCCTGTCCTTCACTATCTCCCTGATTTTGCTCAAAATCATGTCCATTGAGCTGGTGATATCATCCAACCATCTCATCCTCTGTCTTCCCCTTCTCCTCTTGCTCTCAATCTTTCCCAATATCAGGGTCTTTTCCAGTGAATCAGCTCTTCAGTTCAGATGGCCAAAATATTGGAGTTTCAGCTTTAGTATCAGTCCTTCCAATGAATATGCAGGGTTGATTTCCTTTAGGATTAATTGGTTTGGTCCTCTTGCAGTCCAAGAGACTCTCAAGAGTCTTCTCCAACACCACAGTTCAAAAGCATCAATTCCTCTGTTCTCAGCCTTACGTTATATTCCAACTTTCACATCCGAACATGACTACTGGAAAAACCATGAGTTTTATTATACAGACCTTTGTCTGCAAAGGGATATCTCTCCTTTTTAATGTGCTGTTTGTCATAGTTAGGTTTGTCACAGCTTTTCTTCCAAGCAGCAAACATTTTTTTATTTCATGGTTGCAGTCACCATCAGCAGTGATTTTGGAGATCAAGAAAATACAATCTGTCTCTGTTTCCACTTTTTCCCCATTTGTTTCCCATGAAGTGATGGGACTGGATGCTATGATTTTAGTTTTATGAATGTAGAGTTTTAAGCCAGCTTTTTCACTCTCTTCTTTTACCTTCATCAAGAGACTCTTTAGTTCCTCTTCACTTGCCATTTGTGTGGTATCATCTGCATATTTTTGGTTATTGACATTTCTCCAGGCAATCTTGATTCCAGCTTGTGAGTCATCCAGTCTGGCATTTCACATGATGTGCTCTGCATATAAGTTAAATAAGCAGGGTGACAGTATACAGCCTTGATGTACTCCATTTCCAATTTTTAACCAGTCCATTTTTCCAGGTCCAGTTCCAACTATTGTTTCTTGACCTGCATACAAGTTTCTCAGGAGGCAGGTAAGGTGATCAGGTATTCCCATCTCCTTAAGAATTTTCCACAGGATGTTGTGATCCACACAGTCAAAGGCTTTAGCATAGTCAATGAGACAGATGTTTTTCAGGAATTCTCTTGCTTTTTCTATGATCCATAGGATGGTGGCAATTTGATCTCTGGTTCCTCTGCCTTTCCTAAATCCAGTTTGTATATCTGGAAATCTCTGATTTATATACTGTTGAAGCCTATGTTGAAGGATTTATAGCATGATTTTGCAGACAAGGTATCTTGGAACAAATGATTTTCCCTTGAAAATTAGTGACAAAGTTAGGGACAGAACCCTGCTGTCCTGATTTCCATGATGACTATACAATGTTCACTCTGCAAGTATTTTCTCCCTGAAAATTCTCAGACTATTTTAAAAGTTTTGGTGATAGTCATTAGAGCTGAATTATGACAACTCATTTTATGAAGATTGGTCTCATAAATCAATACCTGTGTTTCTTTAACATTTTTACTGTTCTCATACAGAGAATTGTACTTATCAATTTCTAGTTTATCTGCTTTTGAATGTAACTAAATAATGAGCAATGTTAAAATTCAAGTCTAAATAAAAACAAAACATAGCAAATAAAAAATTTACCATCTTTTCTTTCAGTCAGCGTTATCTAGGAGTTCTTTGTAGCACCATAGTGGGCTTAGCAGGAGAAATAAAGGTAAGTTACTATGTAGAAAAATCAGACTATATATTAATAATTTGATGCAGAAGAGAAGAATTTCTATTCCCTTTTCATTTGGTTAATATCTCTGGGGACAGTATACATGAGGATGACAAGCAGTAATCAATATAATTATTATTATTGCTGACATTCTTAGTGTAATCAATATTATCATAATTTTGTGCTAAGATTTCATTGATCTATCTCTGAGATGAAAGTAAATGTTTTGAATTTATAACAAAAGGACTTCTAGGAAAAATGTGAGAACATTTTTCACTCTTTCACTCATTAACATGAATAGAAACTTAGGTCTTGTGTTAAAAATTAAAACAAAA